>BQNB010011077.1:5254-82310 GCA_026074375.1 Tanacetum coccineum
AATTTACACACTTTGGGAGGCAAATAAAAAGAAAAGAAAAAAAAGATCTCTAAAGTTCAAGATGTGGGCCGCACTTATATATTTGTGCGCCACACTTTCCTGTGAAGCCAAAAACCGCCGCACTTATATCTTTGTGCGCCACACGTTTTCCCAAAGTTTGAAAAATTAAAGTCTAATAAATGCTCCTGCATTAACTCACTAAAACCGCCGCACTTATTTGTAAGTGCGCCGCACTTCCAGTCAAATCATTAAATACTATCGCATTAACACCCAAAGTGCACCGCACTTTTTCCTAAAGCCGCTGCACTTTTCACCAAATTTAGCCTATAAATAGAGGATGAATTTTCATCCTCAAATCATCCTATTACTTTCATTCTCCCTTTACCAATCATCTCTCACACACACATATCTCCCTCCTTTCACCAAAACACTAAAAAACACCTCTTGAGTTGAAGAAAAAGATCTAACGATCAAGAACGAAGACAGTTTCCTACTTAGTTGTTGAAATAATGGAAGTTTGTGTAAAATCTACTTTTGTTATGAACTCCTTAGCCATGAGAGGCTAATTCTCTCATGACTACTTGGTGAAGTTACGATAATGAATAAGTGTTTGGTATGATCGTGATCTCTTTAATCTTAAGCTTATGTTGCAACCCTGTTATATCTTATCTTATCTATTTTTTATTATCAACTTAGATTATATAATCATATCGGTATAGGTCAAAAGACCCGTTATGTTCTATGTGGTTTTAAAGATTTGTCTATGGTCTTTAACGTTTGTGCCGAGAAATCCACTTTCGTAAATTGATAAACAAAATAAGCTTTGATATAATAGTAACTGGATTATTTGAGTGACACATTTGGTCTAGTTAACTAAATATAAGTCTTAAGTTAACCAAGTTGGTTTGTGAAAACATTTTCTGACGAGAAATCATTTTTATAAATTAATGTTCCATCTTCGAGATCTAATTATTTCCAACACTTATAAGTTATTTTTCAACCTTCTGAGTAGTCATACTTTTTATCGCTGGTAAAGCAAAAATTATTTTCAAAATTGTTAAAGTCTGTTTTCTTTCTGATTATTTGAACACTACTCTAATCCATGTGGAACGACCCGGTCTTACCTAAAAATATTATACTACATACGTGGGTTATACTTTTTCCCATGTGTTTCCATATAATTATCCGGTATTTTCAGTCTTATAAATTTAAAGTTTTTGAAACATATCAACGGCGAAGGGGTCTCGTGTGGTGGCGAGCAAATGACGAGATGCCACATCGGAAACAACGAGCTTGCTCGCCACCATACCTATTGCTCTTATATGCGACTTGTTTTACCCGCACGTTCTAGCACGTGTAAAAAAACACTCATGTTTCATCTATGAAATAAATTTTTAACATTAATATGTTTTCCTAGCAAAAAGAGTTAATAATAAGGACAATCAAGTAATTGAGTAAAGTCATTGAGTTTAAAGAGTTGATGAATTAGAGTGTATGGTGAATGGAGATTCTGTCGGGGTTATAAATCCACAACGGGGGCTTCGCCAAGGAGACCCCATCTCTCCTTATCTATTCATCATTATTGCTGATGTTCTCTCTCGCCAAATTTCCAGAGCAATGACTTTAGGCACTTTATCTGGTATAAAAATGGCGCAAAATTGCCCCTTCATCTCCCACATATTCTTTGCGGATAACTCACTATTCTTTTTGAAATTTTCACATGCTGAATGTGGTACTCTTGTTAGTATTTTAAATTACTATTGCGAGGCTTCAGGTCAAACAGTCAACTTTTAGAAATCATCTACCTTTTTCTCCCCGAACACTCCATCTTCTCTACGTGACGATATTTATGGACCCAAAAGCTAAATATCTAGGTCTTCCCTTTATTTTTGGCCAGAAGAAAGCTGAGATGTTTGGTTTCCTGTTAGACAGAGTGCTTCAAAAAATGAAAGGATGGAAGCAAAAACTTCTTTCGCAATCAGGTAGAGAAGTTCTAATTAAGGCCGTCATCCAAGCCATTCCAACATATGCTATGCAATGCTTTCTACTTCCATCAAGCCTCTTGAATAAGCTAACTGCTTATGTTCATAGATTTTTCTGGGGTGGTGATTCCCATGAGCATCACATCCATTGGAAGAATTAGAAAAAGCTTTCGTAATCAAAGCAACAAGGCGGTTTAGGATTCCATGATTTTGAAGCTTTCAACACGGCCCTTCTTGCTAAATAAGGGTGGCGGCTACTTATCAATGCTGATGCTTTTTGGGGAAGAATTCTTAAAGGGATATATTTTCCGAACTCAAATTTTCTTATTGCTAAAAAAGGATCACACCCGTCTTGGCTTTGGAGCAGTTTGCTTCATGAACGTGATTTGTTGCTACAAGGTGTTAGATGGAAAGTCGGAAACGGGCGACGCATTTCATTCTGGACAAAATAGTAGGTTCCTTTTAGTGATGATTTTTACATTCATTCACCTCTTGGCCCATTCCATAACCGCAACATAGTTTTTGATTTTATTGAGGATGGCCATTGGAACGTGCGGAAGTTACGTGAGCATATTTTGGCTACTGAAGCTGAGATGGTCTTGTAAACCCGATCTTACAAACTGGCTCTTCGAAAAAGATCATTTGTCACTTTGATCCAAAGGGTCAATACACTGTTAAGTCCGACTACAAACAAGCTATTGCATTGATAAGTACATCCGTTTCTATCGGTGAATCAAGTGCCAATCCATCATCAAAATTCTAGAAGGTAATTTAGCATATCTTGGTGCAACCAAAAATAATATTATTCTTATGGAAAGCCATTTCAAACTCTATTGCAACAAAGGAGAACTTGTTTAGAAGAAATTGCTCTCCATCTCAGGTATGTCCGATATGTAATATTTGTACAGAATCAATCGAGCATCTACTTTTTGAAAGTGCATGGACTCGTCCGGTTTGGTTTAGCTCTCCCTTATCCTTCCGACCTCCTCAATCTGGTATTAATATTTATGATTGTATACAAAGCTTTATTGATACAACCCACTCTGTTCCAGACGTCTCTCGCATTTTATCAGTTACGACAACTACTTGTTGGTTTATATGGCGATCTTGTAACAACTTTGTTTTTAAAAATGTGACCCCATCCTCGCACAACACCTTGGCAGCTATTTATGCTCAACTTAATGACCATCAGAAGTTTGTTACTCATCAATCAATTTCAAGCCTTACCTCAGCGGCCACCAAACTTGATTCCACCTCACACACTTCTCCACAGTGGATACCCCCCCACGACTCTTCGGTAAAGTTAAATTGTGATGCTGCTTTCAAGAATTCGAGTGCTGCTTTTGGTATTGTTGCCCGTGATTCTGCAGGCCTTCTCCGTTATGTCACTGGTAATCGATGTCGCGTCGTATCTCCTCTCCACGCCGAGATCATTGCGGTACACTCTGCTTGCTCGCTAGTATTTAATCATGGGTGGTTTAATGCAATTGTGGAATCTGACTCCCAAATAGCTATCTCCTTATCATCTTTAGACACATCCCCACCATGAAGTTTAGCTGCTCTTGTGGAAGATATTCGTATATGGGCGGAAAACATGCAAATAAGGTTTTCTTGGGTTAACCATGAAAGCAACCAAGCAGCTCATTGGGTTTCTCATCATGCCTTTTCTTCCACTTTAGGGTTTAGTTGGGATGTTTCTTTCCCATATGAACTTACCTCGCTTTCGAGGAGTGATTTGTATCGATCTTAAGTTTTCTTAATATATATTTTCGTTCAAAAAAAAATTAATTCGTAATGTAACGAAATTTATAAGGAGAGTAAATAATTTTAGGATCAATTTGCTAATAAAATTAAAGACGTATTATAGAGTAACAAATGGATTAAGGGATATTTTCTTATTTTTAATAAATATCAATGCTGCAAAGAAAGGTCTATAAGGTCAAACAGGGCCACTAACCTTTTCGATTTATGTAAATCGCTCGAATAAATTGGTCAACTGTTGTCAACGGCGATCAACGACAGTTAATAGTGGTCAAACTTGCCAAAAACTTGCAAATCTATCCAGAAATACCCAAAACTCATCCTAAACTTGTTTTAATAACTTATAGTAACTATTTATACTATTAACAAAGCATGTTTATTAGAAACCATCTTGCCTATTAAAAGTTGTTTATTAAGAAAAATCTTGCCGGAAATACCTAGAACTCGTCGGTAATACCTAAAACTTGCGGAAATACCCAAGTTTTGTTGAAAATGCCAATCCAATTAATCACAGATTAATATCACCTAAACCGATTACAGGCTACAAGGGGGTCGACCGCACAACTACCGATTCACGAGTTTTGCAACCTTGATAAATATAAAAGCTCCGTTTTAGCAAATTCTTAACTAAGTTTATTATTCAAGAATAGTAAACTTAGTTGATAAATGTACTTCCTTTGTCCCATTTTTATTGTCCACATTTTCTTTTTGGGATGTCTTATTTTAATTGTCCACTACTAAAAATAGATAAGGAAGTTTGATCAAGTTTACTATATTACCTTTGTTTGAAATTATTATTACAAACTTTAAAGACGACTTTAATTAATTAGCTAAGGGTAACACCGTCATTCCGTCAAAAAGTAAGAAAGAAAAAACAGTAATAAATGCACTCTTCTTAAACTGTGTGTGTTTTGTCAGGGGACAATAATTTTAGGACGGATGGAGTAATATAAAAATGAGTTTCTTGATAAATGCCATTGTTGTTGCAATTTTTATCTCTTATGAAATAATGTTTTGAATTGAGAAAGAAGGTCAGAGTTTTGGAAAACTGCACCCCGCTTTTAACGACGATAAATGTGGTCTCTACTAGTGTTTATCTATTGCGGAGTAGTTATTATTTTTAATTAGCGAAGAGTCGTCACTAATATATATCTTCCATATATTATACTTTTAGCAACGACAAGTGTCGTCGTTATAACCCAATATTCTTATAGTACCTAAGAGTAGTCTGTCATTTGGTGTCGTAACTTAAAGTAATTAGGAGTTGTTGTCTTATATATACTTTAGGGGGTGTTTGGGATTGTTTATTGAAAACAGATTATGCATTTTGAAAATGAATAATCAGATAATCAGCTGTATCAAAACGTGGTTTTAAAATATAGTGTTTGGATTTGATTATGCTATTTGATATCGTAATAATCAGATAATCAGTTTTTCAAGTGTTTGACAAACTTGATTATTTATAAATTGACATGTAAAATGACTAAAATAGACATTCGTTTATATCACTTCAGTTTTATAGCATTCACACGTATAATTTCTTTTCATACAAAGTTTACATCCAAGTTATTCATGATAATAACTTAAATATGTGCCTTACTTCTTGTTTTATTTTTATTAATAGACTATAAATTTCTTTTTGACATAATACTAGAGTATTTTTATACATCCTTATCTCTTCTTTTACCCCAACTAGCCATATTATATCACCAAAAATCAGTATTATCTCTTCATCCATTCTTCAAACCCGCAACAACTAGTATTATCTCCTTTTTTTATCAGTTCATCACATCCATTCCTTTTTAAAACTTACATGCAATTACCATCGTTGAGAATCGAAGTTTAATATTATTAACTCGATCATAAACTAAAAAAAAGATCAATCATAAAGATACACATGTATTGCTTGATGGGTCATAAGTTTGGTTTTACGAAATGGAAGATCGGTTTGTTATGTGTTTAGTGATTTTTTTATTGCAACTATAATCAGTTTCATCAGGTAAACATCAAGTGACAATGTTAGTAAAGAAGAAAATCATGAAGGGTATTTTTGTGATGTTGGCATAAAGGGAAAGCTGCGTTTTGAGATAGTAGATATGTACCTGCTTATTCAAAATCACGATTTGATGGATTCTAAACGTGGATAATCACTTTTATACTGATCTTATCCAAACACTATCAAGTAGATTATTGCGTTTTGAAAATGCAATAATAAGATAATCCTGTTCCAAACGCAATTCCAAATACCCCCTAGGTGTGTATTTGAGTCATTAGTTTATTCTTAGCTCTTAATTTAGTGTTAGGTTGTATGTAATAGGGCATCTAAGATCCGTCCCCAAAAAAGATCCATCCTCATATCGACGCTACACCCTTATACACATATAAATGCCCATTACTCTTTCAATTTTATTCACTTTTTTAAAACAAATTCTTTCTTTACTATCTTATACTCTCGACACACAAATGTCTCAAAAACTCTCAAAAAGAAAAAACAAAAACCACGTCGCCAACAAAACGTTCCAAAGAAAATGCGCAAAAAACATCGACAAAGAGAATGTGCAAAATGGTCGTGGGATTTGGACGAACTTACTAAAATAATTTGAGAAAGAAAGGGGGTACTTAATCACAGGATACGATTCAATTAACTACAAATGAAAACATTGAGTCCTAAAGTTGGTCTGTTTTGTGTGACTTATCATAATATAGTTAGGCTACATGGAGTAAGGCCAAATTCACTGAACCAAAACCCACTCACCGCGGTGAGTCCTACGCCGTGTGTCATCACTCACGCGTGAGTGGTAAGGTTTTTGGTGAGCCACTCACCGAATGTGAGTTTTGGCAAGTTGGGCCCCAATTGTTTTTATACAGTTGTATATATAAAAAAAACTTTTTTTAAAAAACTCTCAATTTTTACCTATAAATACCCACTACTTCACTCATTTTTATACAAAACTATCTCAATTTATATAAAATCTCTCTAAACTTCACAATCTTCATTTACGTTTACGTTTTTAATCTATGAATAAAAGTGAGTTGTTATTAAGTATGTTTGGTGAGTGGTAAAGTTTAAGAGAGAAAGCTGATGTAACGCTGACGTGTCCGGTGAATGAATACTTACCACTCCATGTAGCCTTAGGATGAACGAGAGTAGGTCAAGTGATGAGGTGGTTTCCCAAAAGGAGCAATGCTAGGTTCACACCATTTTTACAAACAAAAGTCCACACCCACATGTTGCATGTGAGATGTACCAATTAGACTGCATGAATTTTTCTCTTTCTTAATTTTTACTTACCATAATCAAGTGACACCTATTAATGTAGATATTTTTTTGTAAAAATTATGTGAGTTTAGCATTTTTCTATATCAATATTGTCAATGTGTGGACAACGATTTACACATAGTTATGCGTGTACAGTTTTAAAAGACCACACAAATTGGTAAGAGAAACTATAGACAAATCAAAATAGGGTTAAGTCCATTAAAAAGAAACATACTTTCTAAAATTTACACATCTAGTAAACACACTTGTTTTATTACTAATATAGCCATTGTAACTTATTTTGGGACAATTATACTAATATGACCGGAATAATTTCCACGTCATTAAAATTATTACCCATCATTTTTTTCTTTTTTTCTTTTTTACACCTGGATAATCAACAAGTCCTTATCTTTGTCTTCTTCTTATGTTTTTGTCTTATTTACTGCAAGATAAACATCATCATTTTCCTCTCTCACACATAAAATCAACATCCTTATTTTCCTCTATGTTATAAATCATAGACACCCAACCCGTTTTAAAAAAGTCAACCCCTTTTTATAAATCATCAACCACCATAGCCAAAAAACGACATCATCAACACGACTAAAACCATCACCCTACCCTTAAATCAATACTATGGGTTAATGTCAGTCCTTTCTTTGGGCCTTTTTTGTTAGTCCAGGAAACATTTTGAGATGTGCTGCTGTGATAACATAGATCTAGAACCACGTCTTCCAACCTATATCAGATGATGTCAACAACGATGGCCATAATAGCAGCTCTTGCTTTCAACTCATTATCTCCATCTTTATCTTCTTATAAAAGTATTGGATTGTATTTTGGGGGTACTAAGATACTACATTTAAGCCAATATAAAATGGGTCAAAAATTATATAATATAATGAAATAATAAGCTAATAATAACCCTTATCTATTTCTTCAAACATCTACAATGAATCACTAAGATTATTATCCATCACATGGCAAAATAGACATACTAAAAACCCCTTATCTATGAAGTGAAATGATTGCAGGGGAAGAAATAAAAACCTTTGAAATAAATATTAGCAAAAAAGTACTAAGTAGATATATTTCAAACATTCCTTAATTGAAGCTAATCTGCACGAGAAGCTAAAGATGTGATAATTTGTTAGTCGAATAAGGTGTTTGATGAATTAGGGGTCTGATTATGTGTTGATTGAATTTTGAGTTTTGTTCATTGAATTGTTGATTATCTTCTCAGTTTTATGATTTTATCATAGCAGGAATAAAAACCCAAAAGAGACATGTCGGTCATTTGAAGGAGGTTTGAAGGAGGCTATGGTGGTGATGATATCAAGATAATTACACACAGTGTATGTGTATGTCAAAGAGAAGAAAATGGGAAGAAAATGAAGACTTGACTATATGAAATGTTTGACTAACACGTAATATGAGTGATGAAGAAAAAGAGACATACTGGAAAATCCAAGTCATCATAAATAAATAAGAAAAATAAAAAATTGCTAATGTGTCGGTCATTTTTAAAGGTTAACCGGTTGCAACCGGTTATATTTACTATAAAGTTAAAAATTTAAAAGTATGTTTACTAGATGTGTCATAAAACAAGTGTGTTTACTAGAACTGTAAATTTTAAAAAGTACATTTCTAGAGGTGGACCGAGTCGTTGTAAGTCGGTTTTATGAGGATGTAACACCCGGATTGAACCGACAGGTTTCACCTGAACCGGGTCAAACCGGTCCACCTGAACCACCCGGTTTTCATTTTTGAGAAACAAAATTGGTGATGACAGTGACGAAAATGGAGTCGTGAGGAAGATGATATAGTAGATTACTTAAATAAGGGTCGGAGTGGGCCAATAGGGTATGTATATTTGTTAAAATGAGTTTAATAGTATTTTACCTTAACTGTGGTTAGTTTTGATTTTGACTAAAATGAAAACTTTCCAGGGAAAACTTTACTAGTACTCCTCCTATAGTTTTGTTTTATTCAATAATATGTAATATCCATACATATATATGAGTATCTGATAAAAGTTTAAAACATGTATCCTTCATATTAGATTGTATGTTTTGTACATCATCTACGTGTTTAGTATTTGACATTTCATGGTTTTTTTAGTTTGGTATTGAGCTTACACGATTTAAAAATGTTTACTAAGTAGAATTATTGTATGGCTTTTAGGTAGAAAACTGGTTCGACCTGGTGGTTCAACCGGTTGAACCAGTAACCCCGTAAACCGGTGACTCGACCGGGTCAAACAAAAAACCGGTTTTTAAAACATTGAAACGATCATTAAATATTTATATGTACTTAATAGGAAGTTTTATTAGTCATAAATAGTTAAGCAAAGGACTAATATGCAGTTATAGAGAAAAAGAAAGTGTGAGAATGGTTTCCTTTATGTCTTGGTAAATTAGTTTCCTAATCTCCAAGAGGAGGTGGAATTGCCTAACTTGCAAGCCAAGTTGTATGCCTATATAAAGAGATCTAAGGGATCATTATTTGCGCTCTCTCTCTCTCTCTCACGATCGAACCAAACACCCCTAAAGGGCTTCGGTTTGCGATCAACCCAAACAACCCTCAAAGGGTTTTCGTGTTGATTGATTCAAGAATCGAAGGCGTTTGGATTACTTTATCACTACTAGTACTAGCATACTTAACTGTTTGCTTAAAAACGTATTTTGTGTGTTGAACTAGAGAGATCTTACTTTAGATCTTGCGTGGTTTTATTTATTATACACACGCGTATATTCAAGAACAGTGTTTCGTTAATTGCTAAAAGGTACATGTTTCTTGATCCTTTGTTGATTACATATTCTATATGTGTATATTTATTCCCTTGCATACTCGTGATTGTAAATAGTTAATTAGTTGTAAAAAAACTTAAGAATGGCATCACGAGCCTTCGTATAGAATTGTAATTACAAAGAAGTAAAATTAGACAAATTAGGGTCATTGGTTAATTTTTTAAAGCCCTTTAGGCGTTTTTTCATAAAGATTGGATCTTTATTATTGTTAAAATTAATTAGTCGAAACCCTTGGTTCTATTCAATTTTATGTGATTAAAATTCGATAGTTTAATTGTTAATTGATCGTCTTTTCAAGTGACTAATTTTTAATGGGTTATCCGTGATAAACACATGCATGTTTATCATGGATAGATATATGATATATGTATTCTTGGTTAATTGTTAATTGTTTGACATGCAATTCGATGATTAAAACTTAAATAGACATTAAAGAAGAGTTTTTTTAGTTTACGGATTGTTAGACACACTGTCACTAAAAAATTCATAAAATATTCATCGTAAGTTGAAAAAATTTGAAAATTTTATGATAGATCCACGACTCAGTAAGCTATAACTTTTTGGCTTACTACAAAAGCTGGTAAAGACCCTAACTATGTCCTGACGGGGCCTGAAGTCGACTGAAATTTTCTATCAGCTTTTATGTGCTATGTGGTATATATTTATATAAGGTTTACGCAATCGATTATATCGATGTACGTGGCCCGATTCATTGGAAAAAGGAGCCTTATGTAAATACGTGCATAGATTAATTATTTGATAATTAGAATCATCGTTTATATTTGCATGTGTTAATTGTTAAGTGGTTAAATAAATGTTATGTGTATTAGTAGTTTATATTTATTATTTGTTTTATAAGTTTTGACTTGAGTAAAAACAAAAGGTTTTTTTTGAAAAAGAAAAATATAAACATGACGACTAGTAATAATTAAGAAATAAGATTTATTATAGACTATTAATTGTGAAGTCTTATGAGTCAATTGAGTGTTGTTATCTATAACGTTAGGGCTCACACATTAACTTCTCACGACGAGACTTGCAATTTAATAAGTTTATAATGTATTTTCAAAACTAAAGAGTTAAATTTTATCAATGATAAAATTTGCAAAAGTACTTTTTATTTACAAGGCATATCACCAAGGGTTCGAGGTATCATACTTTATAAATCTCTGATATCTTGCAATTAATCAGGAAACGTGAATGGTCTAGAGTATGAATGATTTTAATCATTATTTAATCTTTTCCCGCGATAAATGAAAATCTTTAGATTTGAAAACACGTTGAATCGTCAATTTTGAAAGGTATCGCTATTTATACATGAGATGTATAGAAAATAAGTGACACCGTAATAATTAACTTAGTTGAGTAAAATTTTTATTAAAACTTATGATACGAAGATGTATGCATGCTTCATCGTACATATTTTCTATGACAAATATAAATACCCTTTTTAAATAAGTTGTTGTCATCCAATTTGTAAGAACACTTTTCATTGCCTTTTACATCATGTGAGACATAGGTAGATTGCAAACCCAAGGTGATTATACACTTTTCGTGAGATGTTGGTGTTACATAATCACAATTCTTGATTGGACGACTTAATCGGGATAAATTGGCGAGACCTTAAGCCCGAGGCATAGATGGGATAAAACATGCTTACTAGTATGTTAATGTAATAAAGTAAGTCCCATAAT
Organism: Tanacetum coccineum; assembly: GCA_026074375.1. Classification (NCBI taxonomy): domain Eukaryota; kingdom Viridiplantae; phylum Streptophyta; class Magnoliopsida; order Asterales; family Asteraceae; genus Tanacetum; species Tanacetum coccineum. The sequence continues at coordinate 16,764 of BQNB010011077.1, forward strand.
GTTCTAGGAATTGCATCGGTGGCAATTATTGATCGTCAATTACCTTTTAAATATAAAATTTACTAGCAGATCAACTGATGTGATGGTGGTATGTCAAGTTAGATCTTAGGCCTTAGAAAATTAATTGTTTATATATTTAAACATGGGTAGTTAATTTTCTTCAAGGAGTATTATCGAAAATACTAAAATCTTGAACTTAATATGTTTTGTAGATGGCACTACCTGTGTAAACATAAACCATTCGGCTTTCAGGTCGAGGTTCGAAAGAGAAACTTTCTGGTTTAAATTTCAATGATTTGTTTCGTTCACCTAAGATGGTCTTGAGAGTTAAAAAGAAATTGTTTGTCATTGAACAACCTATTCCCCCTGCTCCACCTGACGATTCCACATCTCAAGTACTTGCGGAGTAGAATGCGGTTTATGATGCTCATAATGAGGTTGTTAATACAAATAAACCGGTTTTAAACAAAACGTTTCTACAATCAACTTAGGCTAAGGTTTTATTAATGCCAAAACATAACAAACCATTTTTCTCAAACCTCTTAACATGATTTCTTTACTATCTCCCAACTTTGTAGAAAAGCACATGCAACTTGAAAAAGTGTACAAATCTTTTTAAACCTTAACTTTACACAAAATCATCTTACACTTATTAATTTAATTACTTCATTTAGTATATAATCAAATGCAGTAAATCCAAGGAAAATCTCATAAGATTACACAAGATATCTCAAGATTTTGCAAATCAAAATCCGGATTTACTTACTGTATGCCGGTGCCCTTAGTTTTGCAAGCCGGTGCCCTCTATCAACAGCACCAGAAGAACCGGCCTACAGTAAAATTTTTGGCTATAAATACCAAGCTATTTCTCATGTTTTTACACACCTTTCTCATCTAATATTCTCTCTAATCAACTGATCTCTCTTCCTCTCTAGCATCTCTTTTTCTAAATCTTGTGTAGGTAATTCACTTCAAGAAAGGAATTGCCAAATACACGAAAGTTTCAAGCATGCCTCAAAAGTGTCTTGATCTTGATTCTTCTTACTTCATTCAAGAGATCATCTTGCTGGGATTTATTGTTGTATTGTTAGTTGTACATCAAGTATAGTTGTATTATTATCGATTCTCGTGTGTGAGAAATTCGGTGATCATCTTTGTAACCTGTAGAAGTGTACCATCGTTGTGAAGGCTTCTCCGCCAAGTGAAAGGAGCTTGGTGACTAGTGTTTAACAAACTCTCGAGTAGGTGACTCAGGGAGTGGAGTAGGGCAAGGAAGGTGTCCTTGTAGCCGAACCACTATAAATACTTGTATCCCGGTGAAATCTTTCTACACTTTATTTTCTCTTTACTTTTACATCTCTTACTTTTTAATTATCAAAACATCAATATCTAGATCACTTCACTAAAAAGTTTCAAACAAAGTGTTTTACAATTTTAAAAAGGCCAAAAAATCTAGAAAACTATTCAACCTCCCTTCTAGTTTTCCACAATTGGCATCAAGAGCTAGGTTATTAAAGTTTTAAAATAAATTGTATTTTAAATCTTTAAACGATTATGGATCGAAAACTAACCTAACAAAGAAGTCAATCTATGCAACGACCACCTTCTCTTCATGCAAATTGTTTTATATATTAGAAAAATTGTTTTGAAACTTACTGAAGTCTAAGATATTGATATTTGGTAATATCATAGCTCCTGTAAACCTACAAACTACCAACAAAGACCAAGGATGGCAAGGATTGTTACACCATAGAAAATCTTGATGAAAATCAAAAGAAAATGCTTTCCAAAAATAAGAAGCGAAAATGTTTTATACAATGCTTTACTAAACGGAATATAAAAGAATTTCAGTGTGACACGGCTCAAAATATTTGGGATTCTTTAATAACTACTCATCAAGGTAACAAACAAGTTAAAGATAATAAAATAGATCTTTTTGTTCAAAAATATGAGGAGTTTACAATTACCGACGATGAAACCATTGATTGTGTCTTTTCTAGATTTAATACCATTATTACTTCTCTTAAAGCACTTGATGAATCTTTTTCAAGTTGTAACCATGTTAGGAAATTCTTGAGGGCTCTCCCATCGAAATGGCGACCGAAGGTAACGGCGATAGAAGAATCCAAATACTTGTCAAAGCTATCTCTAGATGAACTTGTTGGCAACCTCAAAGTTTATGAAGTAGTTCTTGAGAAGGACTTGGAGATTGCAAAGAACAAGAAAGAAAAATACAAGTCTCTCACACTTAAAGCAAGACAAGTCTTGAGTGATGATGATACATCTTCCTCGGATAGCAATGATGAGGAATATGCAATGACCGTAAGGGATTTCAAAAAATTCTTTAGAAGAAGAGGCAAGTTTGTTCGACAACCCTAACTTCTGAAAAATCAAGGAAGATAAAAAGGAAGATCGAATATGCTTCAAGTGTGGTGATCCAAATCACTTCTTTAGTGATTGCCCTAAAAATTCTTCTGGTGATCAAAAGGCATTCGTTGTCAAAAGTTGGAGCGATAGTGGAGATGACTCAAAGAAAGAAGAGATTTGTCTCATGGCTCACTCAAATGAGGTACTATCCGATAATCTTTACTATAGTAGCTCATCCTTAGATAACGAATCTAGGCAAAATGTGTATGACAAACTTGGTCAAATTAGTCTTAGAATTATTAACAAAAACAAACATCTAAAGGCTAAAAATGAATCACTCAAAAAGACCATTAACGAACTTAAAACCAAGCTAGACATATTAGAAAAAGGTAAAGAAACCAGTAGCAATTGTGATGCTTGTAATGAACTTAGATTAGAAGTTAACTCTCTAAAACAAAAACTAGCTAGTTTCGAGAATAGTAGTTCGTCTTTACAAAAAATGGTCAAAATGCAAAAACCGTCAAAAGACAAGTGTGGATTAGGATAAACAGAGACTATAGCTTCCCCTAAAAACACTAAAATCAAAAAGCTAGGAGGTCATCTTGAAAAGCTCTCTATAGAACCGGCTTGCCGGTGCCATTCATCAACAGCACCGGCTTGTTCAATTGAACAACACCGGGTATCTGATGTCAGTGCAGAAAAAGAAAAAGAATCGAAAACCAACATAGTTAAACAAAATGACTCCGTACTAATTACCAAAAAGTCTATCTTAGGCGCATCAAAAGGTAACAAACTACCATCAATTCTAAAACTTGGTCAAGGACATGGAAAGAGTAAAATCCAAACGCCCCCTAAAACGACCCATAGGAGACCTAGTAGCCTATACCCTAAAAGTGATTATCGCTAAGTAGGTTGGAACTATGGAACATAACATGAACAACAATTTCAACCTCCTATGTATAATCAATGGAGTCCTTTTCCTTTATTTCCATACACGGGACAACCAAATGGTATGCATAACATTGAACGACCATGAGATATTGGGAACCAAATGCTTGAGTGTTTTATTATCTATGGTACGATAAAAGGTGAAACTTACTCCGTATGAATGGATCTAAATACCGGTCGTACTAGACATAGGCACAGGAAACAAAGAACTATTCCCTCATCCTATAAAACCTTTGGGGAGTCTCACGTGTCGTTTGGTATAACACTAAAAGCAAGATCAATTCGGCAAAGTACAATTTTCTCATAACTCTCCATTCACCAACAATGATGTTAGTCACCGTAGAAATCTTAGTTTTAATCTCTTACATAAAGGTCAAATTTTGTCGATAAAAATGTAAAGGGTACTATTTAGAAACCGTAGCGAAATAATTAAAAGCGACATAACCATAGGAAAAGGAATTAGGAAAAATGGCCTTTACATTATGAAAATGGGGAACTCACCAAAAGAGCTTGTTAGAAACTTACCAAAACTAAACTTTTGAAAAATATTTTTGCGATGCTTGCAATATTGGAAAACAAATCCAAAAGGATTGCCCAATTATTTCAATCCGTATAGATCATGGTCGGGAATTTGATAGTGAAGTACAATTTAGAGCTTTTTGTGATGCTAATGGCATTACTCATAACTTTTCAGCTCTACGTACTCCACAATCAAATGGGGTAGTAGAAAGTAAGAATAGAAACCTACAAAATGAGTAGTAACATTTGCTAAATAAACAATCAATCCCTTAAAAGTTTTGGTGTAATGCCATTGACACCTCCACCTACATTCTAAATAGGATTCTTATTAGAATCTTTCCTCAAAAAAACTCCTTAGACTTTTCCAAAGTAGAAAGGCCAACTTAGAAATACATCAAAGTTTTTTGGTAGAAAATGTTTCATTTTAAATACCAAAGACACCTTACCAAATTCGACCCTAAAATCAACCGAAGGGTTTCAAAGGATATTCCCCTAATAGATAAAGACTATGTAGTTCGAAATAAAGAAACCTGAAAAGGTGAAGAATCTCTCAATGTCAAGTTAGATGAATACTCCTCCTCTAGTTCACCTCCTTTAGTAGATGAATGACTTACTAGATGTCGACATCATGAAAACCAAAAGTAAAGACTTTAGAAGTCCAAGAAAATGACCCATTAAATAAACAAATCTCAAACATCAAAGAATCTCAATATCAATCCCTTAGAAACCGTCATAGGAAACCTTAATCAAAGAACTCTAAGATCTCAAGTTCAAAATCAAAGCAACTTCTTTTGTTTTGTTTCCTTCGTAGAACCTAAAAATATTAAAGAATCCATACAAGATGAAAGTTGGACTATGGTTATGCAAGAAGAACTAAATCAATTTAAAACTAATGACGTTTGGTGTCTTGTTCCTCCTCCCAAAAACCAAACTATCATCGGTACAAAATGGGTCTTTAAAAACAAATACGAAAATGGATGTCCGTATCTAAGAAACAAACAGACTTGTACACAGGATACAATCACAAGAAGGAATAGACATCGATTGAAACCTATGCACCGTGGCAAGACTAAAACTATAAAGAAACCTTCTGGCGTATGCCTTGTGCTCATGACTTAAAAAACTTTTTTAAAAAAACGGATGTCAAAAGTGCTTTTACCTAAAAATGGTTTTTATAAACAAAGAAGTTATGTATCAACATCCTCCCAGATTTGTAGAATTTTGAAAAACCTAATCATGTGTTTAAACTCAAAAAAGCTCTCTACGGTCTCAAACAAGCACCTAAAGCTTGGTATGATCATCTCAAAGCCTTCCTCCTTGATCATATGTACACCATGGGCTTAGTAGATAACACCTTATTCACTAAGAAAAAGGATTCACATATCATCATTGTCCAAATCTATGTGGACGACATCATCTTCAGATCAACTTGTCAAGACTTATGTGATGATTTCTCCAAAATCATGCATGATGAGTTTGAAATGAGCATGATGTATGAATTGAATTTTATCCTTGGTTTACAAATCAAACAACTCGAAGATGGAATCTTCTTTAATCAATCTAAATATGTTAAAGAAATATTAAAGAAATTCGGTCTTAAAAACGCCAAACCAATCAAAACTCCTATGTCCTCCGAAACCAAACTCACCTGTGACGAAGAGGGCAAACCCATCGACGACACTAAATATCATGGTATGATTGGTAGTTTACTCTATCTAACCGGTAGTTGCCCTGATATCATGTTTAGTGTATGTCTTTGCGCTCGTTTTCAAGAAGCTCCTAAAACCTCTCACCTCGAAGCCGTAAAACGAATCTTCCATTACATCAAAGGTACTTCTCACCTAGGCTTATGGTATCCCAAGGGAACCTGTCTTGAGACTATTGTCTATGCCAATTCCGACCACGCGGGAGACTATGTCGACCGAAAAAGCGCTAGTGGTGTATGTACCTTTGTAGGTTGTTATCTCACCTCATGGATGTCCAAGAAACAAACCGCCTTAGCTATCTCAACCACCGAGGCCGAATACGTATCCGCCAGAAAAGCTTGTCAACAAGCCTTATGGATGAAACAAGCTCTAGTAGATTATGAAGTTAAGTTAAATGACGTACCTGTTCTTTATGACAATAAAGGAGCCATAGACTTAAGCAAAAATCTCGTTTTTCACTCTCGCACTAAACATATATAAATCCGTCATCATTTTCTCTATGATAACGTTCAAAAGGGTAATATCTCTATCGAAAAGGATGCATCCGAAGATAATATCGCTGACATTCTAACCAAACCACTTAAAATAGAACCTTTCAATCTTCTTCGACTCGGTCTTGGATTAATGGAACCAAACGCTTAAAATCTTTCTCTTAAATACTTCCTCATTTGTGTCAAATCATATTTTCTTTCTTACTACATTGTTTAATACAAATAAAAATGCTTTTGTATGACTTGTCTCATGAACGTATACAAAGAAACACATGGTTAATATGTCGTTTCAAACACGTTCATTGTAGCTATATCAAAAGGAGCCCTAGGGTTTTTCTCTTTAAATAAAACAAAATTTCTGTCATCGAGTCAAGAAAAACTGCACCTCCAACATATCAAAACTTTACTACAAAAACCCTGTCTGCCCATCGGCCGGTGCCATTCAAATTTCAAGCCGGTGCGCTCTTTAGAATAGCACCGGCAGAATTGGCAGACCTGTTCTCAGCCATTAATATACGAATTTTTCAAAATTAAATCCAAGTTTTCCCTCCTTGTCACATCACTTAGGGTCTAAGAATAGAATTTAACCTTTGCCATAATCTAATCATTAGATTTTAACTAAATTATCAAGCAAAACATTTAAGTCCACCTCAAATCTTTCTCTATAAATAGTGCACCATTTTTGCTCTTCTTCTTCACTCCTACCTCTCTTGTCTTACGTTTCTTCACAATGCCTAAAGAGAACAAAACTAATCTAAAATGAACCGCAAGAATTAGTGTTAGGCCATGTTGCTTTGTCAATCCAAGAACCTCTTCTCCTTCCTATCAACCATTCTCCCCACCATCAGACTACACATCGGGAGCCCCACCAACTTCTCTAATAACCTCTCCACCACTATCTCCAATCAATACAACATTTAACTCTAATTGCTTGCTTACTCCTAAAACAACTCCTCCTCCATTGACTTCACCACCATCCGCTCCTACTCAACCATCCAAGCTCACCTCACCGGTAACTATTAACCTTGATCCTATTGAACTATTGTTCTCTACTTCACCATCTTCTCCATCTTTACTTGTTGTGCTAGGTGATCTTCCACCATTAATAACGAATCCATCACCTCATCGACCATCCTTTGCAACCATTGAACGTTTGGCAAATAAGCCACCTCCTATTCCTCCCATGAATTCTTCTTTTCCATCACCAACTCCAGAGTTAGAACCAACACCTCCGCCTCTCCCTCCATAATACTTGCCTCCTCCACCATCTCAACTCCCACCTCTTCCGCCATTGGGACCTAACAACCCTTTTCCTTTGCTCACCCATGAGATGTTTTGTGAACATTGCCAAAGAACTCAAGTCTTGGTCAACAACCTCCAAGGAGAAATGAGATTCATTCTTAACCACATTCTCGATCGCCTAAATGTCATAACTCACAATTAAAAGAGACTTAAATAGTAGAATAAAACTAAGTAGATTCATTAGGAATCCTCATCCTAAGTCATTGTATTATCCTTTATGTTATTGTTGTACCTGAATAAAAATTATTTGTGCTTAGACATGTGTTATCTTCTTCAAAAATTATGTGTAAAATTCGTGATCATTGACTTTTCTTTAATCAGCCAGTACCATTCGATAACAAACCAGTTCCATTGACAAAATAGCACCGGCTAGCCGGTACTTCAGTACACCATTTCTATTTCTTGAACCTCTAACTTTTCTTTGCAGGAACTAACAAAGCAAGGGGGAGCCTATCTCATTACCTCTAACATATTTGTTTTGTAGTTACCATAGCATTCATTAAGGGGGAGCTTTCCATCTTGACAATATCTCTACATTTCTCATACATTTACATTCCATTTTTGTTTCGACAAAAAGGGGGAGAAAGTAACCAAGTTTAAATACAAATCTAATCATCCCTTTGGCCTAATATGTTTTGTCATCAACAAAAAGGGGGAGATTGTTAATACAAATAAACCGGTTTTAAACAAAACGTTTCTACAATCAACTTAGGCTAAGGTTTTATTAATGACAAAACATAACAAACCATTTTTCTCAAACCTCTTATTTTCTCAAAACATGATTTCTTTACTATCTCCCAACTTTGTATAAAAGCACATGCAACTTGAAAAAGTGCACAAATCTTTTTAAACCCTAACTTTACACAAAATCATCTTACACTTATTAATTTAATTACTTCATTTAGTATATAATCAAATGCAGCAAATCCAAGGAAAATCTTATAAGATTACACAAGATATCTCAAGATTTTGCAAATCAAAATCCGGATTTAGTTACTGTATGCCGGTGCTCTTTGTTTTGCAAGCCGGTGCCCTCTGTCAACAGCACCGGAAGAACCGGCCTACAGTAAAACTTTTGGCTATAAATACCAAGCCATTTCTCATGTTTTCATACACCTTTCTCATCTAATCTTCTCTCTAATCAACTGATCTCTCTCTCTCTCTAGCATCTCTTTCTAAATCTTGTGTAGGTAATTCACTTCAAGAAAGGAATTGCCAAATACGCGAAAGTTTCAAGCACGCCTCAAAAGTGTCTTGATCTTGATTCTTCTTACTTCATTCAAGAGATCATCTTGCTGTGATTTATTGTTGTATTGTTAGTTGTACATCAAGTGTAGTTGTGTTATTATCGATTCTCGTGTGTGAGAAATTCGGTGATCATCTTTGTAACCTATAGAAGTGTACCATCGTTGTGAAGGCTTCTCCGCCAAGTGAAAGGAGCTCGGTGACTAGTGTTTAACAAACTCTCTAGTAGGTTACTCGGGGAGTGGAGTAGGGCAAGGAAGGTGTCCTTGTAGTCGAACCACTATAAATACTTGTGTCCTAGTGAAATCTTTCTACACTCTATTTTCTCTTTACTTTTACATCTCTTACTTCTTAATTATCAAACATCAATATCTAGATCACTTCACTAAAAAGTTTCAAACAAAGTGTTTTATAATTTTAAAAAGGCCAAAAAATCTAGAAAACTATTCAACCCCCCTTCTAGTTTTCCACAGAGGTTTCTTGTCTTATGCTTGGAAGTATGACGCCTGAACTACATAGACAGTTTGAAAACTCCTCACCTCATGAAATGCTTCAGGAGCTTAAATCCATGTTGAGAAACAAGCTGGAGTGGAGCATTTTGACCGAATCTAAATTTTCTATGCTTGCAAACAAGATGAGGGGAAATCAGTTAGCTCACATATCCTTAAGATGAAGGGATATGTGGAGCAACTGGAACGTCTTGGTTATGTGCTCCCATAAGATCTTAGTGTTAGTATAATCATGAATGGCCTCACCAGTGACTTTGCTAGATTTGTAAGGAACTATAATATGCATAGTATGGGGAAGAAAATTGGTGAATTATATGCTCTGCTTATTGAGTATGAGAAAGGTTTACCTAAAAAGGTTGCTACACCACATGTAATGACGATTCAAGGTGGTAGAATCTAGAAATTCAATAAGAAATTGCTTGATGCTAAAGGCAGGGGTAAAGGGAAAGGCAAAGGAAAGGATAAACAAGGTTATATCCCTAAGCCGAAAAACCTTAAACCTTCTGCTAAAAAGCACTCGACAAAGGATGACACCTGTCACCACTGCAAAGAGGTGGGTCATTAGAAAAGGAGTTGTCCTGTTTACCTTGATGGGTTGATTAAGAAGAAGAAGCAAGTTAGCACTGCTAGTTCTTTAGATATCTTTACAATATAATTATTTTCTTTCTCTAATAAATCTTGGGTGTATGAAACTGGTTGTGGTACTCTCATTTGTAACACAAAACAAGGTCTTAGAGGGGAAAGGAAGCTGAAACAATGAGCTCTCTATTTGTACGTGGGCAACGGCGTTCGTGCAAAAGTAGAAGCTATCAGAAGTTTTGACTTAGTTTTACCTAATGGCCTAGTGATTTGTTTAGACAATTGTCATTATGCACCTACTATAACTAGAGGTGTTGTTTCAGTTTCACGTTTGGTTGACAATGGTTTTATCTAATGTTTTACGGATTATGGAATTTCATTTTCTAAGAATAATGTTCTTTATTTTAATGCTATTCCTGGTGATGGTATTTATGAAATTGATATGCTTAATATTGTTCCAAATGTTAATTCTATTTATAATGATAGCTACTTCATTACCTTTACGGATGATTATAGTAGTTATGGTTATATTTATTTACTTAAACATAAACATCTTTGAAACATTCAAGGTGTTTAAAAATGAAGTAGAAAATCAACTCGGGAAGACTATAAAGGCACTTCGATCAGATTGAGGAGGCAAATATATTAGTTAAGAGTTTAAAGATTATCTAAAAGCTTGTAGAATAGTCCAATAGCTTACACCTCTATACACACCACAACATAATGGCACGTCTGAAAGGAGAAATCGTACCTTGTTGGACATGGTTCGATCAATGATGAATCCTACAACTTTGCCTTTATCCTTTTGGGATTATGCTCTAGAGTCTGCTACACGCATTCTCAATATTGTTCCATCTAAGAATGTTGATAAGACACCATATGAGTTATGGTATGGAAAAGTTCCTAACTTGTCTTACTTAAAGGTCTAGGGATGTGAGACGCTTGTGAAGAGGGATACGCCAGACAAACTCCAACAAAGATCTGTTAAGTGTATCTTTATAGGATACCCAAAGGAAATGATGGGTTACTGTTAATACAAATATACCGATAAAAATGTTTATTTCTATGTTACGATCTTACTATGTTTTTTTAATAACCAATAATCAAATCATGTTAAAAGTAAACTACTTTAACTACACATAACACTTACCTTTCATTTTTAGTAATACTTAGAATTATAAGTAAATTGTGTAAATTCTATTTACATAATTAATGACATCATTAAATGCGTCATATCTTAGGGTAATCTTACAAAATTACATATGATCTCTCATTATTTTTCATATCAAAATCCAGATTTGGTTAGTGTAGGTCGGTTCCCTTGAAGAACACTGGCCGATTCCATTTTGCAAGAACCGGGCTACAGTGCAGATTTTTGGCTATAAATACCAAGCCATTTATCATGTTTTAGACACATTTTTCTAACTCTAAACTCTCTAATCTACTGATTATTCCCTCCTCATCAGTTCTTGTTTAGTTTCTTTTAGTATTTGTAGGTAATTCTCTTCAAGAAAGAAATTGCCAAACACCCATTTGAGATGACCAAGTTCCAAGTATCTTGCTTCACTTCTCCATTTGCATCATCAAGATCATACTTCTGATTCTTTTACATCATATAGTAGTTGTAGTTATATTCATCCTCTTTGTAAACCAAGTGTAGTAATTTTGGTGTGATTCTAATCCGGTATTTAGCTTTGTACCGTTAAAAGGTGTAAGCGATGGTGTGAGGCTTCTCTGCCAAGTTGAAAGGAATTTGGTGACTAGTGTTTACTAACTCTTGAGTAGGTGACTCAGAGAGTGAAGTAGGGAAAGGAAGGTGTCCTTGTAGTCGAACCACTATAAACGCTTACGTCTTGGTTCTTTCTTTCTAACTCTTTACTCTTTTGCATTACATTCGTTCTCTAACCAAATATCAATATTGTGTAAACTTCAAATAAGATCACAACAAATTTTTGAAAAGTAAATCTTAAAACAAGAAAACTATTCACCCCCCCTTTTAGTTTTTCACAATTGGTATAAAAAGCTAGGTTACCAAAGTTTTTACAATATATTTTATTTTAAATCTTTTAAATGATAATGGATTCGGAAAACTACAAAGAAGGTCAATCTATCACGTACCGCCTCCTTGGAGGCTAAATTGCTTAATTTATGGAAAAATCATTTGAGAACCTTAGTGAAGTCGAAAGAGATTGATCTTTGCATAGATTATAGTCCATGAAAACTCTAACCTACATTCAAAAAGAAGTAAGAGGTTAATCATTCCTTTAAAAATATGAAGAAAGTCATAAGAAAATGATTTCCAAAAATGATGAAGCAAAAATGGTTTTATACAATGCTTTACCAAAAAAAATATGAAAGAATTTTTATGTGTGACACAGCCAAGGATATTTGGAATTCTCTAATAATCACTCATTAAGGTAATAAGAAAGTAAAAGATAACAAAATAGACTTGTTTGTTCAAAAATATGAAGAATTTACTATTTTCGATGATGAGACCATTAATTGTGCTTTTGCTAGATTTAGTACTATTATTACATCACTAAAAGCACTTGATGAATGTTTTTAAAGTCGTAATAATGTTAGAAAATTCTTGAGGGCTCTTCCTACTAAATGGCGTCCGAAGGTGACGGAAATAGAAGAATCCAAAGACTTATCAACACTACCTCCAGATGAGCTTATCTGCAAAATAAAAGTTTATGAGGTAGTACTTGAAAAGGACTCAGAGATCTCTAAGAGCAAGAAAGAAAAGTACAAATTACTTTCTCTCAAAGCGAGAAAAATCCTAAGTGAAGAAGAAGTATCCTCTTCGGATAGTGAAGATGAAGAATATGATATGGCGGTAAGAGATTTCAAAAAGTTCTTTAGAAGAAGAGGCAAGTTTGTTCCTCAACCTCATGACGACAAAATGAACTTCCAAAAAGTAAAGGAAGACAAAAAGGAGAAAGAAAACCGATGGTGTTTCAAATGCGGTGATCCAAATCACTTCATAAGTGATTGTCCCAAACACTCCTTCAATGACCAAAAGGCATTTGTTATCGGGTGTTGGAGCGATAGTGAAGAAGACACCAAGAAGGATGAAGTTTGTCTCATGGTACACGACACTAATGAGGTATTATCTGACATTTCTTACTATAGTAGTTCATCTTTAGATAATGAATCATGGCAAAATAAGTATGATAAACTATGCAAAATTTGTCTGAGGATTATAAACAAAACCAAGAACCTAAAGGCAAAGAATAAAGTACTAAAATAGGAGGTTTATGAACTTAAAACAAAAGTAGAACAACTAGAAAGAAACGAAGAAATTAGTCTTGAATGTGAATCATGTGTCAACCATCAATCCAAAATTAGCCCACTAACTTTAAAACTAGCTAGTTTTAAAAGTAGTAGTTCCTCTTTGCAAGAAATGCTTGAAATGAAAAAACTACCAAAAGATAAACATGGAATAGGATAAACTGAAGATATAGCTTCTACTAGCAATGTTAAAACCAAAAATTGAGCCCTAAGGATGACAAAATGCCTACTGTAGAACCGGCGTCATTGGTTCCCTCTGCAAGAGAACTGGGTAGTTCAGTCAAACAGAACCGGATCTCTATAGAAAGTACTAAAACATTGGAGCCCAATATAGTAAAGAAAATAGTATAAATAACTAGAAAACCATTGTCAAACACTTCTATAAAGAATGTAAAACAAGCACTAATCCTTAAAATTGGTCAAGGACTTGGAAAGGGTAAAATCCAAACACATCCTAAAACTCCACATAGAAGAACTAACACACTATATCCAAAAAGCGATTACCATCAAGTTGGTTGGGATTATTCATCACAACATGGATATCAATTTCAAACCCTAAACTTTGGTCCATGGGGATCTTGTCCTCCATATCCATACATGAACCAACCAAATGGTATGTTTAACACTAATGGACCCATGAGATATTGGGGACCAAATGCTTGAGTTGTTTTATGTTTTTAGGTTCGACTAAAAGTCAAGCTAAAACCGGATGAGTGGATCAAAGATACAGAGAATAGAATCTCAGATTTTGTTATTATCAGACTTAATTAATGTAATTAAGGATTTATAGTTATTTTCTAGTATTATCTCATTAATATAGAAATAGAGATAAATAGGAAGAGATTGAATGATGCATATCTCTAAACGAAAATTTAAGTTATTTATCTTGTGTTGAACCAAATTGTAGGGTTTCCTTCTCTATAAAAAGTACAACACCCTTTAAACTATTAGGGAATTGCACCCATTGTAAAAGCACCAAAATAAAATTTATTACATCAATAACAGATCCATCAAGAGGAATCGTTTGTTCCATATTGATGTTCTTCTTTATTGAATGTTTTAGTTCCGCCTAAACATTTGCTAGAGTCCTCTCACGTATGTGCTTGTGATTACATAAGCACTAATACAACCCACAGAAGGCTAAATATCATCTATTTCGAGATCCTAACAACTGGTATCAGAGCCTGGAGAGAGCCTTTGATAAAGAAGAATTAACGAAGTACCATGACAACAATAACCATTATTTTCTGCTAATCTTAATTATGTCAAAACCCATGCCTACAATACCTACTCATCACCCCGTTACGTATCCTAATCCCTAATTATTACTGCTTCACATCAGTCACACCAAGATGATTTCCTTCATGCCTAAATCCATCTCTTTCACCTTCCATCACTCATTAAATTATACCTTCGGATTCTTTCATACCTGAACCCACACAAACCGAGTTCCCGAACATACACTCACCTGCTTTCCTCACAAACCTGCCTTCTTCACATAATACCGAATCAAGACCGTTCTTTTTCACAGGAACCTGCTGTTTCAACTATGACTCAACCTTCTCTAGACCAACCCTAACAATGTCCATCACAACAGTTTTCATATTGTCCAAACAGCCTCTATCTCTGCAACAATTGCATAATTTCTCTTAATCTAAGAAGGAAAAAATATGAATATGGGCCCTATGAAGATGGGTACTAGATACATAAAAATGCTAACATAATCTTTGGAGGATTTGTTTCAGCAAGGAAACAGTCCAAAGAGGTTGGGAAAAGATGCCAAAGGAAATACAAATGTTCATCCACCTATCTCACCTCGTTGATGAATCATTTGCTGTAACAAAGGAGAATAAGGTGACAGAAACCTTGTGGCTTTCAGCTTCTTACCTGAAGCTCATATGCCCATTTTCATCATTATAGATGATGCAAAGGGTATATGGTTGGCAGTTAAGGCTAGTTTGGTGGTGAATGAAGAAACCAAGAAAAGATGAGAGAAGACAATGCTCCAAGCAGCCAGATTACATGAATTCACTGTGACAGAAGAAGAAGGCCTACTTATGGCTCTAGGACAGTGTTCAGAAGATTCTGACCATTTGAATCAAGTGCCAAGCCAGGGCCCAAGACAATGAAAGTATCAACCGTGAAGTACTAAGCAGCCCTCCTTCTTGTGGTCGGTCGCAAGTTGCATGGCTTTAAAAACAAGTGGTGCCTTGATCAATGATTTTGAGACCTGTATAACAAAACAAAGGTCACTTGACCTTTGATTGTCAAGAATTGTCAAGAGTTATGGTGTGAAAGTTGCTGCGATGCCTACTCCACTCATTTTCTATCTTCTCATTGGTGAGACTTACTGCTGTGTTTTCTGGCTCAAAACGACTTATTCTTGATCAGCAGCGATTGTTCCCATCGAGTTTATCAGGACTTCTGGACGTTTCTGATAGACATAATGGAATGTGTTATGGCATTCTCTTTGTTGCTGAGAAATGAACAAGATCAAGATATGATCCTATGAAAACTATGACCCAGGTTGATCATTGGGAGATGGAAGAAATGGGACCTAAGTGGCAAATGGCTATGCTCTCTTTGAGGATTAACATGTTTGAGAAGAAGGCAGGACGAAAGATGAACTACAACAATCAGCAAAGCCTGCCAATATTTACAGAAGAAAAGTTTTAGTATATGCACAAATGTCATTCAATTGGACATTTGGCTAGGGAGTGTCATGTGACAAGCAAGTCTGAGATAAGGCTTAGGTATTCTGCCTTTAAGGTCACAGAAGTTATACAGACGAACCAAAAACTTTGGTCTCACTAGTTGATACCATGGGAATTGTCAGCATCATGCAGCAAAAACACAGACTGTTTAGTTGAGAAGGATATGGGGAATGATGCTGGACTTCATGCTGATAGTGCAGATTGCTTTTCTTGATCTGCTAGCTGAGTTTTGCAATGAATGGGATTTCTTCCTAAGGAACAAAATTGTCCCCTTGATTGTGTTCTATAGATTAATTGATCTTAATCATATATTATAATACTCCTGATAGATTGTATAATGATTTGTTACTTTAAAGTTCAGGCATATCAGCATGCGGTTAAAAAATTAGAATCACAAAAAGATTTGGATACATAAAACTCAATTGCATTAGAAAAAAAGATTAGGGTTTTATCTGCTAATCTTAAACACAAACACCAAAAAAAACAACTTGAGCCTATACTGGAATAAATTACATGATCAGGCACCAAAGAAAAAGAAACGAATGGGAAGGTCCAGTTTGAAGCGACATTAGACTAGATTTAAAAGTGAAGAATCTATTCAAGAACTTAAAAAATTGGATAATTTTCTCTATTCTACAAGAACTAAAATTGGCCTAGGATTTCAAGAGGACTTTAGGAGTAGATGGATGTGTTTGATTTGTCACAACCCCTAGTTCTTTACTCAGACCCTGTTGATAAGTAGGAGAAACTCTTTACTCCAAGGTTTTGTCAAAGCTGGGGAAATGCATGCTGTATCCCCACCTATAACTTGGAACTTATATGCCCCACCCATACCAGATCTACATAGAAGAAACATAGGTACGTTATGGTTCAAAGTCTGATACACCAAAACTTCTGAAACTATTTTCAGAATCTAATGACTTTGTCTCTTGTATAACAGTGACAAGTCCATCCTCAAGACTCAGAGAAACCCATGCACCTGTATTCAAGCCTCAAGAACCCAACAAAGACAGCCCACCTCTGTGATATCCAGACTTTGCCAGAGTCTGATTGTGAAAAACCACTACTGGCATCCTAGTTTGTTTTCTTGTTTGGAGAATGTAAAATCTCCTAGGATCTTTTGTAATAAAAGTGGAATGACCAATAGGAATGTGTGTAAAAACAATTTTGTGCGTGTTAAGAAATGTTTTGTTTGTGGTAGTAAATTGCATTTGATTAAAGATTGTGACTTTTATGATTGTGTTGAGTCTGTCCCTTATAAATCTAAAGCAGCATCTGTTCCTGCTGGTAGTAGGAATTCACCAGCATCTGTTACTGCTGATGGATCTGATCCTGCTGCTAGTAGAAACAAACCAGCAGTCAATTCTGCTGGTAGACCAAATTCTGCTGGTAGACCAAATCCTGCTGGTTGGTCTAAAAGACCAGCACCTGTTTCTGCTGGTAGACCAGTTTCTGCTGGTTGGCTTAATCCTGCTGCTAGACCATATTTCAGACCATCATCTGTATATTTTAATAATATGTATTGGCCTAACTTATATGACCCTATGTATATGAATAAGGGACGATGGGGTACTGCTGTTAAGACCTCAGCAGGTTACTCTTGGAGGAATAAAAGACCACAATTTTGGAGGTCCAAGAGTAATGGTGGATCTCATCAATCCACATGGTTTCACACTTAATGATCCACAAGGCAGGCTCAAGTCAGAACTGGCTTGGGTCTCTCAAGTGTACTAATGTTGTTGTTGTATGATTTGTAGGGTGATCCTAGTACAGATAATGACATAGGTATAGTTGACAGTGGTTGCTCAAGAAGTATGACAGGAAACAAGGAGAAGCTTGATGATTTTGTGCAGGTCAAGGGAGGCATTGTCAAATTTGGAGGTGGAGATGGTAGAATATCAGGAAAAGGCACCATAAGGACATCAAAGCTTGACTTTGAAAATGTCTACTATGTTGAAGAGCTGCAGCACTTTAACTTGTTCTCTGTATCACAAATTTGTGATAAAAAGAACAAAGTTCTCTTCACAGACACTGATTGTTTGGTGCTTACAGAAGAATTCCAATTACCTGATGAAAGTCAGGTGGTACTCAGAATTCCTAGGGAACGTGATCTCTACACCTTCAGCATCTCAGAACTACAACCAGAACAAAATGTTACTTGTTTAGTAGCAAAAGCATCCTTGGATGAATCCACCAGATGGCACAGAAGGATGGCTCATGTGAACTTCAAAACAATCAACAAGTTAGCTAAGGAAGGTCTGGTTGATGGGTTACCTCTCAAGGTGTTCACCAATGAACACAACTGTGTTGCCTGCAACAAAGGAAAGCAACATAAGGCTTCTTACAAGCATATTTCTGCTGTGAGACTTATTACTGAAACTCTGCAACCCTGCAATTGTGCAGTAATGGACCTTTTTTTGGTCCTAACCAAAATATCAAGGAGTCTTGACCAAAATACATACTCCTTGGAGGTATACAGATACTTTATTGCAGTTTTCTTGGACTTTCTTTTTGGGTACTAAGGAATGATACATTGTATTGTCCTTAAAGAAATTCATACCTTAATAGAAAACCACTGAATAAAAAGGTTAAAGGAATAAGGTGAGATAAACAATGTATAGGAGATCACAAATGCAAAAACTTAGTGGAACTTTGTGGGCAAAAGCGGGAAATTAAGCAAGGGACTATACAGCATTATTCCTCTAGAATCCCCGACCAAACATTGGGGTTGCTGATAGAAAAAAAGGACTCTTATAGAGCCGCTAGAACCATGTTGGCAGACTCTAAATTACCTACCATGTTTTGGACTGAGGCTGTTAGCACTGCTTGTTATGTTTTAAACAGGGTGTCTATTACTAATCCCCATAATAAAACACCTTATGAATTGATATCTGGGAAGGTTCCTCAGATAAGTCGATCTTAAACCTTTTTTTGTGTCAATAAACTACTCCTTAATACAAGTACTATTGGGAAAATTTTTGAGGAAAAGCTGATGACGGTTATCTTGTAGGGTATTGCTTTCAGAATACAAATAGCAATGCCATAGGTTATGAACTAACCAAACAAGAGTGAGAAGAACCACCTGAATCTGAGATTACTTAGAAGATAAATACCTAATACTATTCAGGGAATTGGGTCATTGATGGTACTTTACCGTTGACTACTTAACTGATTCACTAGGTTATACTTCGTTTTAAGCTGACACACCTGCATGTACACAAACACTAACATAAAAGCATGTACAACAAGAATATTCGCGAGGAATTAAGGAGATTTAATTTGTATTTGTTTTATATTTGCATGACTCAGATTCAGAAGTCGATGAGCAATGATCGTATTTCCTTCAATTCCTTCTAACAGATTTGCAGGTCCTTCTTCAAACAATGGTCCTAGTGTTATGGAACGCAATGCAGATTATGCAAAACTTGCTAACTCAAAAAAAAAAAAGAACAAGAATATGAACTAAAGGACGCAGCTGCACGATAAGGGGTTATTTGTTCTCACACGCAACAAGCAAAATACTAATGTCCAAGCTAAAAGCTGAAATTCGAAACATGTTGGTTTCCTGCTTGTTAAGGATCGCAGCTGGCATTGATCTGCTGTTAAGGGAACCTGCTGTTATTGTAACTTTCTATCTGCTGATGGTGTATTCATCTGGCAGTCCTTCAGCTGAACAGTGATCCTGCGGTAATAATCCGCTGATTGGCCTTTCCCACTGCTGGTACAGTTGTTTTGAACCTTACTGATGATAGCAACCTGCTGTCGGTTCATCTTGTTTCTGCTGACATAAATAACCCTGTCTAACAGCTGATGAGTCTACACTTCCTCTGGTTCAACATTTGGGCTCAAGTGAAAACAACTACATGATTTTTGTTTTTTTTTCCGTCCCCACTGAAGTATGCATGATCAAAAATCTCATCGGGGCATCTTCACAACTTCCTCGTATGATGTAATGAATATTCGTGCTACTCTTACCAATTTAGCACCTGCATGTGGAAGTGAATCCAAGTTCCTACAAAACGGGTATGAACACATTCATTCCTTCATCTCAGATTCTTGGTGATCTTGCGTCTCCTGTTATGACAAAGCAAGCTCCAAATCCAAGTTTGTGAAAAGTAGTCTTTCATTGGCGATATATTGATCACACGTTCAACAAGGACCAAGCATCCCAACCAACCCCATTGTCTGACTGCTTGCATCCTTTCTAAGTTTAAACCAACTAGTATAGGCTAAAGGCACTATTGAGGATCCTGATTGGGTTAGAGCTGCTATATGCAGAAAGAGAATGCAACATTCATCAATCAGCAAGTATGGAACTTGTCCCACTCCTGCTGGTAAAACATGCAAAAGGTACAAAATGGATTTGAAGACCAAGCGGGATTGCCAGAGCAATAGTTTGTCAAATAAAGCACGGTGTGGTGCACAGGAACCAACCGACAAGAGGAGGGCATTGATAGACGATGCGGTAATTATCAACCAGAACGGCAAAATAGAGGCTATCATACATATTTTTGCTTTTGCTTCTATATTAGGTTTTATCTGGAATATCAGCTGGACGTTAAGATTGCTTTATCCACTATGGAAGAAATTTGAAGAAGAAGTGTAGGACACTCACCTAAACAAAAAGGCTTGAAATCCCACTTCCCAAAGCTGTCTACAAGTGGGTCAACAGCTCTGATATGGACTTCATCAAGCACCTCAGAGCCTTGAATGCAAGATTTGTCGCTTTTCTGTTAAACACAAGATACAGAAGAGGGAAACTATTGACAAGACATTACACATGTTCATCAAGAAAGATTCCAGGGATAATACTTTTGGTACAGGTTTATGTGGATGACACAATTTGGGCACCCAATAGAAGCTGTGTGGAAGAATTTGAGGTGTTGAATAAAGGGTGAATTTGAAATGATGCTTATAGGAGAGAGACATACTTCTTAGTGTCTACAGTGCAACAGTTCGCTGAAGGTACATATTAAATCATCCAAGCACAAGTTATGTTTCAAGACATTCTTACTAAAGTTTCGACATGGAATCTGTAAGAACTGCAACCGACAAACCCCTACATGAAGGCTTGCTAAGACCAAAATTGAGAGGATGAAACAGAATCCTACCAAGTTTGACTAGTACATTTGTACTGTTCCATGTTGTCTCACTATTATGTAACATCACACTTCAGAAGACCTGACTATAAATGTTTGTATTAGTGCTTGTTTCAGACATCAATTTACTCCACTGACTCTCTCAGAATTGCAGTCAAGAAAATCTTTAAGTATCTAAAAGGGCAACCAAAATTACGAGCTTTGGTACCCTCAATATTCCCTTCAGTTGGAACCTGACAGTGACATGATATGCTGGTTCTCTCAGGTGATAGGAAATTCACTACAGTGGACTGTCAATTTTCTGTGCAGAAGGATAAACTCATTGGCAGTGCCAAGAACATGACTATTGTGGCTACTTCCTTCCCTCAACTGAGCCAGAGTATGTTGCTATGCTGCGCTATGCTGCAGTGCACAAGTTTCATTGGAATATCAGACACCAGCTTCTGGATTTCTGGTTTCAACTTCATGAAACCAAAATCTTTCATAGACAATCAAGCACCATAATGCGATTGATGAAGGAACCCTGTCTTCCATCGACCAAGCATATTGAGATTAGGCATCACTTTATAAGAGATGCCAATGAGAAGAACTTGATTCAAGTGCTGAAGATTCACACCGATGACAAGGTAAATGTGAGTGACTGGTTGTATTATGGAGAATACGTAAAGATGATTCTGCCAGCTTTGCATGTTATTCAATGAGGTTGAATATTAGATACCCCACCGTGTGAAAATCACTTTATGGGTAGGCGTCATTAGGTGCATTACACACATGGTAAAAGTTATGTTTATCCTTAGACTTGAGATACAAGCGGGTTTTGCATCTATGGATAGCATTTCTTGATAATAAGCCTACTGCTAGTCTGTCAAAAGGTAGTTATAAGGGTTGTTATTAGAAGTGTTTTTGAAGTACGTGACGGACACTTGTAGTCAAAATAAAATTTGTTCCTCCACTTGAATGGGAGTTAGATACTTACTAGGCCCCTCATTGGTTTGATCAGTTTATGCATGGCCGTGCCCAACATGTAGTAAAGATGATTTCTTTTTACATTTGGTGATCTGAATCAAGTACAAATGCAAGAAATAGAATAGTTAAAGTAGGAATGACTATTAATCTATATCCATATTTAACATGTAATCATAAACAAAAGGTTGAACTGACCTGAATCCTAGAAGGGCTGAGTTCATTTTCTAATAAAAACTGCAAACTCGGATTATTTCTGTGAGCCTTGAAATGATGTTGCTAGAACTATTTTGTCAATGTTAGTATGATTATATATATGAATGAGACATTCGTAAGTCTGGGAGCTGTTAGTTTTGCCATTCATATGATATCCTAATAATTAATACGGAATGAAAACGTGAGCCTACGGGGGCCACACACGAATACATTTATGGAATCATTCTATTTAATGTTTAATAATAAATAAATTTGTATCATTTATTATTTATTATTAATAAATTGAATTGCGAAATAAAACAACGTCAATTAAATAGTTACAATAATTATAACTAACCTTAAGGCTTTTTAATTAATGGGTAATTAAATGTAATTAACCATAAATAATTAGAAAAGTCAAAAAGTCAACCCCAAGGAGGTGGGGGCTTATGTTCGACCGACCACAAGGACCCAAGGGGGGTTGGATTGGGCTTTAAGCTATCTTTTCCTACAATGAATGTAATTTAGGTAAACCCTAAATTAATCCCTATATAAGGAGGATCATATAGCTCATAATTCTCATCCCTTCCCTCTCTTCTCTTTGGTTCGATCGCAGGAAACAACCCAAAAGGGTTTTTTTTCATTTTGATTTATATTGTTTTACATATCATAAGTGCCAGAACTAGCATTTGGGTGATACCGCTTGATGTGTAGTGTATGAACCACGTGGAGGTTACTTACTTTAGAAACTTAGAGTAGTTTTCAGTAAAGCACGTTTATTACACACGTGCGTGTATTCAAAGAATCTTGCATTCGTCACTAGCTTGATTGCTAACGGTGTGTTTCCTTATTTATGGTTTTATGTGTTAATTATTTATGCTATATGAATAATATCCGCTGCATAGCTCGTAGAATATTATGTGTAATATTATGGTTATTTGATAACAATTTCCAACACATATGTACACCATAGGCTTGGTAGATAACACTCTATATACCAAGAAAAAGAATTCACATATCATCATTGTCCAAATCTACGTGGATGACATCATCTTCGGATCAACTTGTCAAGACCTTTGTGATGATTTTTCAAAAATCATACTCGACGAGTTTGAAATGAGTATGATGTGTGAATTGAACTTCTTCCTTGGGTTACAAATCAAACAACTAGATGATGGCATCTTTTTCCACCAACCCAAATACATCAAGGAAATGCTCAAGAAATTCGGTCTAGAAGACTCCAAACCAATCAAAACTTCCATGTTATCTGAAACCAAACTCACCAGGGATAAAGACGGGGAACCCGTTGAAGATACAAAATATCATAGCATGATTGGTAGTCTTCTCTACCTGACGGCTAGTCGGTCGAACATCATGTTTAGTGTTTGTCTATGCGCCCGTTTTCATGAAATTCCTAAAACTTCTCATCTAGAAGAGGTAAAAAGGATCTTTAGATACATTAAGGGAACAACTCATTTAGGATTATGGTATCTCAAAGGAACAGGGGTAGAAACCTTCGTTTATGCCGACTCCGTCATGCGGGAGACTATGTCGATCGCAAAAGCACAAGCGGTGTGTGCACATTCATAGGATGTTGCATCACATCATGGTTCTCCAAAAAGCAAACCGCACTAGCCATTTCCCCCACCGAAGCCGAATATTTTTCTGCCCGAAAAGCCTGCCAACAAGACTTATGGATGAAACAACCCTTAGTTGATTATGACGTGATAGTCATGATATACCTTGCACTAAAAACTTTTGAGAATTTTCAAGCATTGGGTTCATGGCTAAAACAACCGTTCAAGGTTAAAATGTTCACTTATGGATGAAACAACCCTTAGTTGACTATGACGAATATTTTTCCGCACTAGCCATGATATACCCGTCCTTTGTGACAATAAAGGTACCATCGACCTACGCAAAAATCCTGTTCTCCATTCTCGTAACAAAGATATTGAATTCTGTCATCACTTCCTGCGTGACAATGTCCAAAAGGGGAATATCTCAATTGATAAGGTCTCCTACGAGGACAACATAGCCGATATTCTAACTAAACCCCTCAAACGTGAACCTTTTAACCTTTTTAGACTAGGTCTTGGTCTCATGGAACCTAACGCCTAAAACACGCAAAGGTATGTATCTCCACTCTATCTCTCTCTGAGTCTAGGCTTCTATATCTTGCACTAAAAACTTTTGAGAATTTTCAAGCATTCTACTATTAATATATATCTACTATATGCACTTGCATCACAAAAATCTTATTCCATAAAAATCTCGAAGTTTTTTAAACATTCTCACAAACTAGGAAATAAAATTTCTTTTTCATTGCTTAATACAAAAGTAAAAATGTTTTCATGCATCATAACATGCCTCTTGAATGCTAAAGGAATGCACAATTAATGTGTATCTTCCGGGTACATTCAATCGTAGCAACATTAAAACCATGGAGACTTTGGGTTATCTCTTATATATCTACTCTTACTTTCTTTAGAGTCGAGATAACCGCACCTCCAACATCGTCTCATGTAGGAAAACACTAGAATTTTTTTTCTTTTTCTACAACATCTGCAGTTACCGGTTCCATTAAAAAACAAAGCCGGTTCCCTTCTGCAAATGAAACTGGCAGAACCGGCAACTTTGTGCAGGATTTTCAAATACAAATTTTAAGTTCTTACCATAACCAATTCCCATCAAATTCTCTCTATCTACTTTTAGGCTTTAGGAGTTGACTTTAGGCATATCTAATGATTAGATTTTCACCAAAATATCAAGTAAAACATTCACTCATTCTAATTATTACACTATAAAATGGATTGTGCCAAACACCATTATTCTCATATAACCATCCAAAATAAACAATGCCTAAGTCAAACAAAGAGACGAAACCTGCATGTTACCTTAAACTTACCGCTAGGATTAGTGTCCGACCTTGTTGCTTTAGCAACCCTCATCCGTCGTCACCTCCTTACCAAGTTCTATCACCCCAACTGATTACCAAACGGCTCCTCCATCCTCTTTAAATGTTTCTCCACCTCTTTCACCAATCACAACTCTGAGAATCTCTACAAGCGAACTCTTACTCACCCCAAAGTCATCTCCACCTCCACTAACCTCTCCTCCACTGGCACTAACTCAACCTTCCAAATACTCCTCACCTCTAACCATCAACTTAGACCTTGTTGAGCTTATCTTCTCAAGCACTCCTACTTCTCCACATGCATTCTTTGACTCCCTAGAAGACCTACTGATAAGTGTAGAATACACATATCCGTTTGTACCTAAAATAACCCAATTAAATCCAAAACAGACCAAAAATGGCAAAAATATGCTTGTATTTGTGTTTTGTGTGTGCAGGTACGGATATATCAAAAATCACATGAAAACCGTCAAAAACAAGCAAACACGAACACGAGAACAGAAAAGTGAACAAAAGCCGGAAGCAAAGCCAGGAAAAGTCAAACCCTCTAGTCAATCATGGTCAACAAAAGTCAACAAGACCAAAAAATATTCCATTTTCACCCTCTAAGTTTCACTAAAGTCCAAAAATAGCCCCTCACCTCTTATTGGACCTTAAAAACCTTATTGGGCCCAAAAACCCCTCACCCGGATCTTTAAGCCCAAAACGCTAGCCCATTCTATTTTGTATAAACTCTAGGGACTAGTTTTGCAATATTAGAAACTCCTTTTATAACTAAAAAGAGTAAAAGGAAAGAGAGGGGCCAATTGTGCTACTATATCAAAGATATAACAGTTTTAACTGTCAAAAAATTAGGCGCCAAATCCATTTACTGTTCATCGTCACTATCATTTTACTAACCATGGTAAAACAAATGGCAAATCAAAATCAAAGGGTGCGTTAGTCAATTCAAGTGAAGTACAATGAAATGGCAGGGTCAAATGGGTCAAATCAAAGCATCTCTTAACCTATCTCAAGTTCAAAGCCACGTAGCAATGGTGAAAGCACGAATATATGTGGGTTTTTGCACTAAACACACTCACACAACTAGCACAAGCTGTCACATCAAAGAATGACAGCTTGGCAATCCGTGTGAGTGTGTTATTGATCCAACGGCTCAAATCTTTGATCCAATGATTATGACAATGAGTGGTGAAGATTAAAGGATTGAAGAGCAAGGCAAGGCATCCTAGAAGCTTCTTTCAGCACCTATAAATAGGGCCTCACTCTTCACACACAGACACGTAGCTTTTAGGATAGATTTTAGCTTAATTTCATTTTTAGCTTAATTTTACTTTAAACCTTGTAATTTCCTTTTAAATATTGTAATCAAGTTTTCTATTAATGAATTCAGTTGTTTTTAATCTCTTTTAAGCTCTCTTGTTTACTAAATAAGCTCTTATTTTACCTTAAACTGTTAAGATAAATAGCCATAAGCTACTCATAAGCTCTTTTAGTCTATAAGCTAAAATTTGAGCTCAATAGGCCTTAATATTACTTAAACTTTAAATCAGCTTAATATCTTTACATTATTACCTTTGGATAATGGATTGTGAGCTTTTGGAAGAGGGATCTAAAAGGGAAGGATCCCTATGGACTTTTACCCTAGCTTATTAATAAGCTAGGGAGCTTGTAGCTTTTGCCATTATTGGTTTCCTCTTGTTTTGCTTAGAGGCATCATTTTTGTAACGTTTTCCTTTATTTCTTGCCTGAATATTTGTTTTATTGCTTCTAAATTAGATCTGCTTATTTGCTTATTTAATTTGCTTATTAGTGACTATTATTGTGTCTTAATAGATTAATAATCATAGTTGCTTATCTGTTTTTGATTAAAATAGTTTAAATCATAGTCTTTAATATAAGTGTCTTAAAAAACCAAAAATAGTAGAAATTAGTTTAGATCTTAGATTAATGCTTAATTAGTTGTTAATTCATGTTAGTTAGGGTTGTTATAAGCTTAAAATAATTTGGTAATTAGTGCTTATTAGTTAAATTTGCAATTTAAGTTGAAAGTAATTTCTGTCAAAATGGTAAAGGGGTGTTTGGCATAAGCAAGTTTGACCTTCTAAAGTCAAGTGTTTTTGTGCAAACCTTTTTAGACAGCTTTGAATTTAGTTAAAAACAATAGGAAATGAGTTTTTATAAGTTAGATTTGGAAATTTAGAAAATTTGAGCTTAAATTAAGTGTGTCAGCACCAGGGGAATTATTCTTTGAATTTCACTTGTGCAAACTTTGATCTTGCCTCTTAGGCTTAGGTCTTGCTTGATTTTAATTCTTACACTATACTTGAGTGTTTCTAAGTGCAAGGATTTCCCTTAGGAAACCTGCACTTTTGATTTGCACTTGTGCAAAGTGCACCAGTACTAACAAGAAGTTAGTACTGCTGTCACTTTTAGCCTAATTTGTAGTTAAGTAAAAGTAGGATTTAGGCTCTTAAATTCAAGTAGGATTAAGTCTATGTATAGCTTATTATAGATTAAGTTTTAATTTGCATTTTCCAGCTTATTTACTTAGCTTAATTTAGCTGTCAAAGTCACAAAAATTCATAAAAACCAAAATCAGTTAGCAATAGAATTTAGCTTTTAAATTTTAGATTCTAGCTTGAAGTAGTTAGGTTTTATTAGTTAAATTGTTGTTATAAGTTGTTTGTTAAGTTTACAAATGCTCAATTGCTGTCTTTGCTTTTTGAGCATTTGAGCTTATTTTGGTTTTGAGCTTATTGCTTAGTTTCCTGAGTATGTCACTTTCATCATCACTTTCAGTGGTCTTTTAGTAATTTAAGCTCTATTTTCTTTTCATTTTTAGATTAAGCAAGTCATAAGCTATTTTTTAGAACACTTTTTTCTTTTTAAATTAAGTTTTATTGAGCTTATTATTTGTTTTAGTAAAACCATAGCACCAAATCATATCACTTGTAAACAGCAAGCTTTGTAAGCTGTTATTTTAGAGCTTATAGTTAGTTTGACTTAGTCCTTTTAAAGTAGCTTATTTTAGTGTCCTTTTTAAGTTCTAATATTTAGTTTTTCTTAAAAGTCAAAAAAAAGGGGTTGCCCACACTCGAACCCACGACCTCTTAGTTATAAGCCCAACGTGTTAACCATTTGCTTCAATAGCTCATCCCGTATTTCTTCCCCACATTTAATACTAGTACACGTTTTAATTTCCCTTTTTCTATAATAAGCCGTAGCATAATAAGCTCATTTGAGAGCTTATTCATTAAGCAATTTGTTTTTTCTTATTTTTCTGTTGTTCTGACTAGTGTTTTTAGGTTTTTTCCTTTGAGTTTTATAGATTTTTCCAACTTTTATTTTATTTTTAATCAATTTTCGAAAGTTGAAATCTTATAAAATCAATAAAAAATAGAAAAAAGTTTCAGAAAAATACAAAAAAATAGTTTTTAGTTTTATAAAAAATAGCTTTAGGTTTACTTTCCAGATAAAAATTATTTCTAACTTTTTAGGTCTTAAATTTCCATTTTGAGCTTTTATTTTAAATTTAAAAAATAGGATTTTAATAACAAAAATAGTTAAAAATAGTTTTCTTTGCTTTTATAATATTTTAGACTTTTCTAAGCTTAAAAATAATTTTTCCAAATTTTAGTACTTAATTTGCTATTGTTTTAGATTTAATTAGATTAAATTAGTTTTTAATTCATATTAAATTCAAAAATAATCAAAAAAATGTTTTTCTTTTTCCTAAAAATTTCTTTTGTTCTATCTTAGGTTTAGGATTTTAGTTTACATTTTTAGGGGTTAAAATTAGTTTACTTGCTTATTTGTCACGTTATATTTGTTTCCCGTTAATCGTTTTAAATATTTAATTGCCTTTACCCATTTTATATTTTTATAAAATAATACGTCTCATGACGATTCCAAAAAGCTAAGAAACTTGAAAAACGGACAAATAATTAAAAAGTTACGGTAAAAACAAGTTATACGATAAATAAATGGATTTATAAAAGAATTTTTATAAAACAATTTATAAAAATTACATAAAACAGTAAGTTAAGTATTTTTAACAAATTACATATATTTTTAGGATTCCAAAATGATAAGAAATGAAAATTTTCAATTAATAACGAATGAGTTATGAATTTCGCGAGTTTACGACAATTAATACTTTCATAAATCCATTTTTATAAAAGTTACTATTCATGACAGAAACTTTTATTTTTTAAACCTCATAAATCATTAGAACTTTCAATTACGAGAAAGTGCTCGAAAGAATCGCTAAAAACGGAGCTATAACGAATAAAATACGACGTTTACGGGTTTTACGATAACTAAAACTATAAAAATAACTTTATAACTGGTGTGAACAGTAAAAACACTATTCATCACAGAATGTTGAAAAATTAAAAATGTAATATTTTGATCACTCGTCTTAGTACGAAAGCGTGGGCATAAGAAACGTCAAAATCGGGCTTAAAACGCAAAAGTTATGCTATATTTACTAAAACGGTAATTATAAACGTTTTTACTTATTAAACACAATTTTACCAAAACAATTAGATGGTGATTGAGACCTATATGTGGTATTAGTTAAGCAAAGTGCTATATTACTAGGGAGTTTCATAATGAGGCCTCTTCGGGGTGGCGTATCGACGAGTTGTTGGATTTACGATTTAAAGTGTCCTAGCTCCTCATACGTTCACTACATGACCTCTTAATTATGATAGCCCGAACGATAGTATGATGAGCTATATAGGAATATATGATATTGGTTAATCGAAGTACATGGTACTTATACGACCTTAAATTAAATAGGTTGCATCTGACGATTTGCGTGACGCATTATTTGTGATATACTTGATATTCGCTCACTCAAGGTGAGTTCATAGCCCCACGTTTTACATGCTTTTGTTTTATAAGTTTTTGGGGTGAGAAACATGCAATGTTTTATAACTGGACACAAGTGGTTAAGTTTCATATTATGATTACGTGTTGCCTAAGTAGCGATAACCCTAGTTGAGCCCATTATCATGAACTGTCAGTTACTGGATTGTGAGCGCGAATGTTATGAATAGATCTATTAGGATTGACATCCCCGTTCGGGTGATTAGCTATCACTGGGCAAACGAACATATACCATGTCGAACATAGGATGTTGCGGGTTAGAACATCATCACGGGCAATGTAGGCCATTTATATGGTATTCATTTATGTCGAGCTTCAGTGTCATGAGCTTAGGGCAACGTAATTACATTTATATGATGTATGCATCTGTTGCATTATCATACACTTGGGAAATCTTGTGGTCCTACAATATACGATTTATCAAACCTATGAATTCACCAACATTATTGTTGATGTTTTAAAGCAATGTTTTTCAGGAGGTCAATAAGCACGAGGTGCAAGGGATACATTGGTGGTTTTGATTTGGATATCATGCATTAAAGATTTTGTCGCATTACATTTTGTATATCTGTTATGGGCTAGAAATCTTTGTATTTTGAACAAGTGAACAAGTGAAGCTTCGGCTTATGTAACAAATACTTTGTTAAATCCAATGTATCAGTTTTAAACGACTTTTTGGTCGTTCTATATACATCTTGTGTTATTGATCTATGAAGTAACACGCCCCGGACCCTTATTCCGCTGCGACCCAATTTGGGGGTGTTACAGATTGGTATCAAGAGCCAATGTTATAGAGAACCAGTTTTGCTGGACTATAACCATTTTCAAACATCGAATTCATACAAAGGGGTTTTACACGGGACATACATATATACATACATTTATTCATACACTACTTGTTGCATTAGTTGGTTGGACTAGATGCATTTATAATTAATATACATGTTATGATATAAATGTATATTACTATAAGAGTCTTATATTAAATACTAATATAAGCTATTTTGAATTTTCAGATTCAGTCATGTCAGATTCGGATGAATCGGGGGTTACATACACGAAGGTTTCCAGCCCATTTGAGGGTTTATCAGACATAGGATCACTGAGGGATGATGATCACGAGTACCTTGAGCTGCCTGGGATACCAAAGGACCTATATGTGGAGGCCGCTCTTCAGGCCCCACCCTCTCCAGATTACGTGCCTAGCCCTGAGGAGCCAGAGCAGGCACCACCTTCGTCAGATTATGTTCCAGGCCCAGAGCATACTGATGATAAGATTGTTGCTGAGGATCAGCCAGGTGCTGAGGATGCCTCACCCACTGCTCAGTCAACTGACTATGTCCTGGAGTCTGATCTTGAGGCGGACCCGGAGGAGGATGATGATGAGGACCCCGAGGAGGATCCTGTTGACTATTCTGCTAATGGAGGAGATGACAGAGACGATAAGGATGAGCCATCAGAGGAGGATGAGGATGATGATGTTGACATAGAGGCTGATGGGGATGAGGAGGAGGAGGAGCACCCAGCCCCTGCCGACTCTGTAGTTGTTGCTTTGCCAGCTACGGATCAGGCCCCATCTGCGGAGGAGACAGAGCCGTTCGAGACTAATGAGTCTGCGGCCACACCACCACCACACCCTGCATATCGTATGACAGCTAGGATTTCTATTCCAGCTCCAGTATCTACACCAGTATGGTCTGATGCAGAGGTTGCTAGACTTCTCGCTATATCTACTCCACCATCATCACCACTCTCCCCATGGTCTTCACCACTTCCTCAGATACCTTTTCCATCATTACCACTATTACCACCCTCACATGTGTTATCACCAGCACCACCTCCTATCCCCATTCGTTCATTAGGTTATCGAGCTGTGATGATCCGGATGAGAGCTGAGGCCGCATCTACTTCCCATTCTCTACCATTACCACCACCCTTCATACTCTCCCCACCAGACCAGATGCACCATCATTAGGGATACCATCACCCTTGCCTATATCAGTTCCTACTTCATCACCACCATTGCTACTTCCCTCTGCTAGTCGTAGGGAAGACAGACCCGAGGTTACCCTACCACCTCGTAAGAGGTTAGGTATCACTCTTGGTCCTGGATACGAGATAGGAGAGAGCTCATATGCTACTGCTAGACCGGCTGGAGGTCTTAGAGCAAACTATGGCTTTGTAGCTACTATGGATAGGGAGATCAGGCGTGATCCAGAGAGAGAGGTTAGATATGGGATCACCGACTCGTAGGACGAGATAGTTGAGACCCTTCAGGGGGCACCAGTTAGTACTGGCACCGAATTAGGTTGACATATGACAGCATTTGAGACTAGGGTTAGGCAAGACACGGATGAGATTTATACGAGGTTAGACGATAAGCAGAGTCAGAGACAGCTATTGGCTGGTCGGCTCAATATGTTGTTTAGAGACAGATGAGCACATGCATATATACGTCATCAGATGGAGACAGAGGCTAGATTGTCTAGAGAGGCTTGGAGGTAATCGATGGATGCGAGTAATCTTACCCGCGGAGAGGTTATGTTACTGTGCACTACCATACTGGGTCAGATGTCAGAGATTAGAGAGTTGCATGCTGCTGATTGCAGGAGACAAGCTGTGATTTCAGAGATGCTAAAGGCAGATCAGAGGAGATCTGTAGAGATAAGAGAGTTGAGGATAACTGATCATACCCGACAGCTTATACAGACATTGACAGTGATGCAGTCATTACAAGGACAGGTGACTACGCTACAGGGATAGGTGGCAGCACTACAGGGACAGGTTACCGCACTACAGGGATAGCAGGGACCCGTTGGAGGTCCTGCACAGTCAGATCTGCCAGAGGAGGCTGGTAGCAGTTCATAGATTAGATCATGTTATGGCTAGTCATTTTGTATATAGCCTACTAAGTATTACGGGTTTAATCCCGGCTAGTAAGGCTTTAGGTTGTTATGTTTATTTTGTAACCTAATCGTTATGATCATTTTGTATCTGAACCATTCATGTATGTTTTCTAATTTATATATGGAATGGTTGTATTATGTCACGTCTGTAATCGAATTTGTTTATGAATGAATGTCGATTTGGTTATATCATTGTTGATTACAATTCAGTTGTATATTTCACTGTGTGATGTGATCTCACTTTATTTATCATGTATATGTCATGTCATGGTTATGATTTTATGAAATCTAACGGGTATTGTATTTTCTTGTGATTGAAGAAAATGGCACCAAAACGAGCCACAAGGTCAACACCGGTCACAACAACCCCAGCCCCAACAGCAACCACCACCACATCGGTCACTAATGCCCAACTTCAGGCAATGATTGACCAAGGTGTCACTGCCGCTTTGGCAGCACGTGATGCAAACAGGAATGGCGATGACAGCCACACTTCGGGAACAGGTGGCAGAAGGACTGAACGCATTGTTCGAGAATGCACTTACCAAGACTTTATGAAGTGCAAACCTCTATATTTCAAAGGCACTGAGGGAGTTGTTGAATTAACTCAATGGTTCGAAAGGATGGAGACTGTTTTCCGCATAAGCAACTGCCCTGTGGAAAATCAGGTTAAGTTTTCCACTTGTACTCTTCTAGCAGGTGCTCTAACATGGTGGAATTCCCATGTTATGACTGTCAGTCATGATGCTGCATATGCAATGACTTAGGCCGATCTGAGGAAGAAGATGACTGACAAGTATTGTCCAAGGAACGAGATGAAAAAGCTCGAGGCTGAATTGTGGAATTTGAAAGTGAAGGGTACTGATGTGATAGGGTACAACCAACGTTTCCAGGAACTAGCACTGCTGTGTGTTAGGATGTTTCCGGAGGAGTCTGACAAGATTGAAAGGTACGTCGGCGGATTACCCGACATGATCCATGGAAACATTGTAGCATCAAAACCGAAAACCATGCAAGAGGCTGTTGAAATGGCCACTGAACTGATGGATAAGAAAGTCATCACTATTGCTGAAAGACAGGCTGAGAACAAAAGGAAGTTTGAAAACACTTCCAGAAACAATCAAAACCAACAACAACAGAACAAGAGGCAGAACACTGGCAGGGCCTATACTGCAGGAACTGGTGAAAGGAAGCCATATGGGGGATCTAAACCCCTATGCGCTAAATGCAACTATCACCACGACGGTCTGTGTGCTCCAAAATGCCATAAATGCAACAAAGTTGGCCATTTTGCTCGTGACTGTAGGAGTGTGGGAAATGCCAACAATGCTAACAATCAGAAGGGCACTAGGTCAGGCCAGAAACCTACTTGCTTCGAGTGTGGAGTTCAAGGACACTACAAGAGGGAATGCCCAAAGCTGAAGAACAACAAAGACCGTGGAAATCAAGTTGGTAATGACAGGGCTCCAGCCAAAGTGTACGTGGTGGGAGGTGCAGGGACAAACCCAGATTCCAATATCATGACGGGTACGTTCCTTCTCAACAACCGATATGCTTCTATATTTTTTGATACTGGTGCCGATAGGAGTTTTGTGTCTACTGCATTTAGTTCCCAAATGGATATCACGCCATCTACCTTAGATCACTATTATGATGTCGAATAGCTGACGGGAGGATTAATTGGTTAAACCTACTTAGGGGTTGCACATTAATTAAATCTCCTGAACCACCATTCAAAATAAATTTTAATGCCCGTAGAACTGGTAGTTTCTACGCTTAATTGGGATGGATTGGTGGCAGAGTACAAACCCCGCTCCCTCCCACTCGCGCCGCCTCCCGCCCTGCTGCCAGAGTAGAAAGATGTTCGTATCCCTAGGGAAATTGAAAACATAATTGTTCCGGTGACGAAAGCAACCAGGGACACGAGGCTCGTCTACAAATTATTCTCCTCCAAACTCCAATGATTACATGCTAAAAAGGATGTCCTGTCTTTTTGGCGATGTCACTAAACTGAGGTTGAAGACCAGTCAGGAGAAAGACGGACTTGAGGATGTACAATAGTTCGATATTTTTTGATGTTTTTTCCTAAGGGACTTATCGGGTAGTCCTCCGACTCGACAAGTGGAATTCAAATCGATTTGGTACATCGGGTGTTGCACCGTAGCTTCGGGCGCCCTTATCGTTTGGCACCTTCTGCAAATAAAAGAGTTGTGGGATGCAACTAAAAGAAACTATCTGCAAAGGCTTTATAAGACTAGTTCCTCACTCTGGGGAGCTCCGGTTTGTTTGTCAAGAAGAAGATGGAATCATTTCCGGATATAATGTGAATTGTTACCCGAGAATTGAATAAAATATACGGTTGAGAACCGATATTCGCTCATAATTAATGATTTATTTGAACAGCTCTAAGGGGGTGAAGTGTTAATCCGAAGATCGACCTAAGGTGGGTTATCAACCAATAATGCTTCGAGATGAAGAATTCCCAAAAACCGCTTTCAGAACCCATTACGGCCACTTATGAATTTCAAGTTATGCATTTTGGTTTGACAAAAGTAATGCGTATTCATGGACTTTTGAACTCGGGTGTGCCAAACCATATATGGATAAATTTGTGATTGTCTTTATTGATGATATTCGGATATATTCAAAGAACAAACAAGAGCACTAAGAGCACCTTAAGCTAATCTTAGAATTGCTTAAGAAAGAGGAGTTGTATGCCAAGTTTTCCAAATGTGAATTTTGGATTCCTAAAGTACAGTTATATAGTCAAGTGATTGATGTCAGGGTATTCACGTGGATCCCGCCAAGATCGAATCCATTAAAGATTGGGCATCTCTAAGTCACCAACGGAGATTCATCAATTTTTAGGTCTTGCTGGGTATTATCGAAGAGGCATTGATGGGTTTGTCAATGGCCCAAACGATGATGACACAAGCTCACCCAGAAGAAGGGTCCAGTTTGTTTGGGTGATAAACAAGAAGATCTTTCAACTGTTAAAGCCAGAGGTTGTGCAGTGCACCAACCTCACTGCTCGGACACCCCCCCCCCACTTCCCTCGGAACCTCCGGTCTCCTACCGACTATACCGATCGCGCGCTCGAGCCAATTATGCGAGGCTTTAAAGAAGGGTTTGGGCGCTGTGTTAATGCAAAGAGAAAAGGTGATTGCTTATGCATCATGCCAACTAAAGATTCATGAGAAGAATTATACGACTCGTGATCTGGAACTTGGAGCAGTAGTGTTCGCTTTCAAGATTTAGAGGTACTACATATATGGAACCAAGTGCACGGTGTTCACTGATCATAAGAGCCTACACACATTTCTTAATCAGAAAGGTTGAAATGATGGCGGCACGACGTTGGTTGGAGTTGCTCCCGTGATTACGATTGTGAGATTCGATTCACCCAGGATACGGAAAAAGTGTTGTGATGCTCTTAAGAGGAACGGAGAGAGATCAACCTTAAAGAGTTAAGCTTAGTCATGACTATTGGCTTTTTTTTTTTCGTTGGATTCTTCCCAAACAAAATCTTGACATGCTCAGGAATGAGCACGAAAACCAGAGAACATCAAGAACAAAGATGTTGTGTAACACCCCCATTTTTACGATATAGCAGCGGAAGCTAATCTGGGGTTTATTATTCATGGGAAAAACAACAATATAATCTTAAGAAAACGACACAAAACTGAGAGTTTATTCAAAAGATTAAAAAATGTTATCAATTAATTTAAATCGAGTTTTATAAGGGCAAGGTCCCAAAATCTAGTTACATACAATGTGAATGATAACAAGTTTAGCCATCTTCAAGTCCATGCCACTCCATGCCATATGATGCTTAATTACCTGAGATAAACATGCTAAAAGTCAGCACAAAGGTTGAGTGAAATCCATAGGTTTAAGTAAAATAGTTTGAATGCAAATGCGATATTTGGGTTACGTTGTTATCTCCCAGATTGAATAACATAATTGATTATTGCCATTAGCTCATGAATCGGAAGCCAGCCGCTCGCGCGCGCGCTGCCGCTGATACGTATAGCCCATGCGGGTACTTGACAAAATACCCGCGTGATTTTTTTTTTTTTAATGATGAGAGATTGGTTACACTTAAACTGGGTACACCAACGGGGAGTCCAGCCCAAATAGATCTATTCACATCATTCGCACTTACTACGGAGAGTAATTAACAGTTCATGATTATGGGGACTTAAAGGCAAAGCAGTTACTTAGGAAATAGTAATTTGAAATAGCATACAGAAATAATTGCATCTTGTTTATAGCTTGTATTCCCTCGCGGGGTTTATAAAAAACATTTGAAATATTGAAATGCGAGGCTATGAACTCACCTGAACAGTTATAGGGAAATTGAGAGCTAATGTATATGAAATGATTGTAACGACTTCAACACAGGCAACCTGATTAATATATGTAAAGTCTTAGTTTGATTGAATATATAAGTTTTTGGATATTGATGTTGATTTTGATTATATAATTATTTATAACACAGTTCAGGCCTCATAGTTTAGAAGTCATTCAGTAAAAGTTGTGGTGTAGGGCACCTTTAAAATTGTTCATAACCCAACAATCGACAGTACGTTATTCCAAGATGAAACTTCTTAATATGAAGTCCTGTATTGTGGTATGATATAGATCCTGGACCATGCTTTTGAAAAATACATTAATGAATGAATGATATAATATCAATTGATTAGAACATAAGCAGTTTTAGCATTTTATCAATATCTTGGATAGGGTAGCTCGTCAAGGTTAATTAAAGTTTGTCTGGTATTGTTTTGAAATGTATTTTTATACTTTTTCAAGATGTTAACATTTTAGGACCTGACGGAGTGGTTTGGGAAATTGCAAATAAGGACCCCTGAGGTTTGCCTCTTTTACGACTTTTGTCCTTTCAACTTTAAAGAATATACAAAGTAAACTCTGTACTTTGAAAAAAAAGTGAAATAATAGACCCCTTAGTTAATAACTTTGATAAAATTGACATAATTCAGGGCCCTTTAGTTATAGGTTTTAGAAAGATAGATATGACCCCTTGCATGGAGTATAATTACAAAAAACATGTAAAATATTGCCATGAAAGCTTTTTTTAACATTTCAAAAGATATCTTATTAAGTTATAAATAAAACTAAAATATGAAAGATTCTAAACACAACACAAGGTTTATTTTTCACGATTCGTTCAAAAGCTAGGAAGCACAAAAACGGGTATTTAGGGTTTTAAATGAAAACGCCAGTGGGTTGGTTTTAGGTTCAAATTATTTCATGAATTATCAAAGTACTTAATTTTAACATTATATACGCTTTTTAGGATAGTTTATAACAATAGTTTACAAGTTTAGCTCAATAGTTAAGTAAAAACATCGAAATTAGGGTTTGGGTGTTACGGTTTAAATCAAAATGGAAAAATAAGCTTGAATTTAAGTTTTTGAAACTTTTAACAAGAGTATACTATTTAGGATAATAATGAACATTATAAGGGTTTTGTGTAGCAGAAGTTCAGTAGAACATTCAAAACCTGGGTTTTGAGCTTCAGGATCAAAAATGGTGGAATGGTGTTCGTTTCGGGTAGTATTTTCCACTCGTGCGCCTTGATCTTATCCGGGGGCTTTAATTCTTCAGGGCTTCGCTCGCTCCGCTCTCCGGCCCACGCCGCTGTCCGCGATCCTAGGATCATAGGGAGCAAAGGATCTGCTGCTTATTAAGGGTTTGTAGAGGTAGGAGGGTGGTGCAAGTTAGATGGTACATATGGGGGTCTATATTTACCCATTTTGCAAGTTTGTGTAGTGAGTAAGCAAGGTTTTCGGATCTGGTTTGACACATAGTAGGTTTTAGTGTTTATGATGTTGTATAATTTATAAATAGAGGTGGAGGTCTAGAAAGTAGGATGATGTGTGGTTGGCTTGGAGCTTGCCGCGGTGAAGTAGCAAAAAGAGAAAGCATGAGAAGCATGTGCCTTCATTTTTAACAAAGGATGTCTTTGTAGAGTGGGTAATGTGCCTTAAGGGGTTAATAGGAGTTCGTGTAAGAATTTTGCACTTGGTAATGGTTTAAAATGGGTTAAATTTAGCTGGTGAAAGGGCGCGGTTCGGGCTGTTAGGGGTTCGACTAGGGTTTCACCAAGTCGCGCGCTCTCTCACGCTTTATTTCGTTGTATAAAATGATTAAGGATAGTTATTACATGTCCCTAAGGTGATATAAGGATTAGTATTAACAAGGATTATAGCAATTGGTTTGGGTTTTAAAGCGATATTAGAATTGAAGAAATGAGGTCACGGGTTTGATAGGGCAGGTTAGGGTTTTCTTGACTTCTAGGGTTTTTATTTATTTTAAACAATATAAATGGAAGATATTTTGAAGAGAGGTGCTTGTAAGCAGCTAGGGAGGTAAGGTGCTTGTCATTGAGGTGCTTGGTTGCAAGAAAAATAGTTAAAATGGGTCATTTTGCAAGGGTTTGTATTTCGGGTTCATTTAGGGTTCATAAGGGTTCGGGTTGAGTTTTCTAGCTTGTAATTCATGTACATTTGATTAGGAATGATAGGTTACTGATCCTAAGACATATATTAAGGATTATAATCAAAATTTGATAGGTGGTTTGGGTTAAAATGGGTAGAAAATGAGTAAACGGGTCAAAATCACAATTAGGGCACAATTAGGGTTTTCTGGATTTGTTTCTTGTATAATTGAAGTAGAATGATGAAATGATAATGGATTATGATTGAGAATGTTGTAATTTATGTTATTATAACTTATTTAAGTATTGGTTTAGGTTTACAATGGATAAAAACGAAGAAACGAGTCATGGTTTAGAAACTAGCTCGGTTTTAGGGTTTAGGGTTTTGAATTAGGGTTTTGAGTGTAAAAAGATGTATGAAAGCTTATGAATAGAATATTTAGGGTTTATATATTGTATATTGAGTGTAGTAGCTTGTACAAAAGTGATGGTGAAGAAATTAGAATAAAAACGGAGGTAAAACGGCTATTTTGGAGATCATGCTTAATGACTTGTACATTGAACTTTTAGAGACTTGTACTTTGACTTGAAGAGATTTTATATTTCAAATGAGATGTTATATTGCTTGTACATATGCTTTAGTAGCTTGTGCATTCACTTTAGATGTTAACCTTTCCATGAGATTAGGGTTTAGAGGCATACGATAACGGTTTAAAGCCCGTTTTGATATAACGTTGCGAATGGTACATTATAGGAATAATGTACTTTGTAAAAATGATATTATGATATTGACTTGATATATTATGATGATTTCTTGACATATATGAAGATAGGATTGCCATATGTAGGTTGCCCGAGTCCGTTAACTTTAATTATGCAGGATATATTGCATATTGAGATATTGGCAAAGTAATGTAATGTAATAAAGCGAAAAATTTCCCTGAAAAAGGTGAGTTCATATATAATTGATAGATTGTACATCATCTAACTTAATAGATGGATATTTACATTTATGAAAATTGCGGGTTGTTATAGTCTCCACCCCTTACAGAAATCTCGTCCCGAGATTTAATTGGATTTTGAAGTGATGATTGAAAACGAATGAGGATATTTGGCACGAATTTCGTCTTTCACGTTCCTATGTAAATTTTGGTCCTCTTTTAGAGTTCCATCGCACTTTGATTATAGGAATACGACTTCGCTTAAGTTGCTTGATCTCACGGTCCATAACTTCCACTGGTTCTTCTACAAAGTTGAGTTTGTCGTTGAGTTGAAGTTTTTTTTTTCATTGGAATAACGAGAGATTCGTCGGATAAGCATTTCTTGAGATTAGGAATGTGGATACTACTAAGCTTTTTAGGAAGCTCTAGTCTGTATGCCACTGGGCCAATTCGTTCAAGGATTTTGAATGGTCCAATATATCGGGGATTAAGCTTTCCTCGTTTTCCGAATCGAAAGATACCCTTGCGGGGTGATACTTTCAACATAACACGATTGCCAACTTGAAGTTCTAAAGGCTTTCGCCTCACATTGGCGTAACTTCTTTGTCGATGCAGTTTGCAAGTGTTGACGAATTTGCACGATCTTTTCAGTAGTTTCTTGAATTATTTCTGGTCCTGTGAGTTGAGAATCTCCAACTTAGGCCAGCAAATAGGTGATCTACACTTTCGTCCATAAAGTGCTTTGAACCGGTGATGCTTGATACTGGATGATAAAACTGTTATTGTACGAAAATTCTACCTATGGTAATTGTTTATCCATCTTTCCGAAATTATACACAAGCTCGTAGCATGTCTTCGAGTGTTTGGATGGTTCTTTCACTTTGTCCATCGGTTTCAGGATGATATGCTGTACTCATGTCTAATTGAGTACCTAAAGCATTTTGCAATGATTGCCAGAATCTGGATGTGAAATGACTGTCACGATCCGGAGTGATAAAAAATTGGCACGCCATGTCGAGAGGGACTATTTATTAATGTATAATCCTGTATGAGTTTCCATACTACAGTCGCTCGAATGGGAATGAAAGGTGCTGCATTTGGTATAGACGATCGACAATTGACCCAGATGGATCATGTTTCGGTTGAGGTTTTTGGTAGCTTGTAACGAAACTACATTGTTATCTCTCCCATTTCCACATAAGAATTTCTGTTGTACCAATAA
This sequence comes from Tanacetum coccineum, assembly GCA_026074375.1. Lineage (NCBI taxonomy): Eukaryota > Viridiplantae > Streptophyta > Magnoliopsida > Asterales > Asteraceae > Tanacetum > Tanacetum coccineum. The sequence goes on from BQNB010011077.1 coordinate 58,040, forward strand.
GCCGATGGCTTTTGTCTTCTAGCTTTAACTCTAGAACTGTCAAACACTTGCTAAACATATTCTTCGATGATTGCCTTCATGTTAGGCCTCCATTAGAGTTTGCTTTAAATCATGTACTTTTATCTGAAATTTCTGGGTGAATAGAATTGTGATTTATGAGACTCATGCATGATTAAGTCTCATCAAACCGCCAAAAAGTGGTAACCAGCTTTGGTTTTTTTGATACAACGAGTTCCATCAGGACGAATTTCAAATGATTTGTCCATTCCTCATAGGTTCTCGTTTTTGACATATTTCTTCTTTGAGGGCTTCATTTTAGGCTTCGAGAATTTGAGATGGTAATTTTGGATGAATGGTTAAGATTAATGCTCGAACTCGGAGAGGTTTGGTTCTTTTCTTTCGACTTAAGGCATCTGCTACAACATTTGCCTTTCCGGGATGATAACAAATTTCACAATCATAATCTGCGAGTAGTTCTAACCATCGGCGTTGCCTCATATTCAATTATTTTTGACGAGATAGAATATGTTAAAGGCTCTTGTGATCAAGTGAAAAATGTAAACTTTATAACGTATAGATTGTGTCTCCAGTTTTTAAGAGCGAATATTATGCTACTAATTCGAGATCATGAGTAGTTAGTTTTCTTCATGAGGTTTGAGTTGTCGTGATGCATAAGCAATGACTCTGTCTAATTGCATTAGTACAGTCCTTATACCCTTGAAGAGATGCATCACAATAACGACTAAATTATCGATTTCAATCTTACTGGTTATGCTTAGTTGTGCTTCACGAAGTTTTGTTTATGGGAGTTGAAAAGTTGATTCTTGTTCTTCCCCCAGATATACTTCTTTTTTTCTGGGTTAATTTAGTCAAAGGCTTTGCAATTTTTGAAAAACCTTCGATAAATCTTCGGTAATAGCCGGCGAGTCCTAAGAATTGATGCACTTCTGTGGGTGTAGTGGGAGATGTCCAATTCTTAACAGCTTCAATCTTGGCAGGGTCAACATGAAGTCCTTGACTATCGATGAGATGACCAAGAAATTGCACGATATGAATCCAGAAATCACATTTAGAGAACTTGGCATACAATTTCTCTTTTCGGAGTAATTCCAAGATAATTCTAAGATGATTTGCATGTTCTTCTTCGTTGCGAGAATAGATAAGAATATCATCGATAAACACTATTACGAATTTATCCAGATATGGTTTACATACACGATTCATGAGATCCATGAATACAGCAGGTGCGTTTGTTAAACCAAATGGCATGACTTGAAATTCATAGTGTCCGTATCTTGTTCTGAAAGCAGTCTTAGGAATATCTTCTTCCCTTACTCTCAGTTGATGATAACCTGATCTTAAGTCGATTTTTGAATAAACGCTTAAACCTTGAAGTTGATCGAATAAGTCATCGATCCTTGGTAATGGATAATGATTCTTCCTTCTGGTAAGTTTATTCAACATTCTCTGTAATCGATACACTTTGAAAGATCCGTCATTCTTTTTAACAAATAAGACAGGAGCTCCCCAAGGCGATGTACTTGGTCGAATGAAACCTCGGTCGGTTAGTTCTTGAAGTTGGTTAGATAACTCCAGCATTTCTGAAGGAGCTAATCTATAAGGTGTTCGAACTACATGTGCTGCTTCGGGGATTAAGTCGATTTGGAATTCTACTTGGCGAACGGGAGGGAGACCAGGTAGATCTTCAGGAAAAACATCTGGAAATTCTTTGACTACGGGAATGTCTTCTAGTTTCTTCTCGTCTGATTTCTTCTCCATTACTTGAATCATGAAAACTTGACAACCTCGGGATATATACCTTTTGGTTTTTATACAGGATATGAGATTTAGTCAAGTTTTACTTCGATCACCTCGAATGATTAAAGTTTCACCGTTGATAGAAATGTGAACAACTTTTTCGTCACATAGAATTTTGGCATGATACTTGGATATAACAGTACATAATGAATGACAACGGTCGAAAATACCAAGCTTAATTGGCATGAGATCGATTTTGAAAGGTTGATTTAGCAGGGTTAGAGTGCAGCCTTTAATAACAGTGTTTGTGCTTACTAAGTTTCCGTCAGCCATTTTGATATCATAAAAGGTATCTATTGTAATAGACGGAATATTTAGCTTAGAGGCAAGAGATATGGATATAAAGCGTCATCAGCTCCGGAACCCCAATAAACTAATACTTTGATTTAAATGATGATTTAATATGAAATATACCCGTAAACTTTGTTTCGGGTCTTGTTGCGCAATTCCTACTTTCGCATGTAAGGCTCTTACTTGGGAATTGATGTTGGTCTTACAGCACGATTTTGAGTATAATGCCTTTTTCTCCCATAAGCATGACATACAACTGTTACTGGTAGTTGATTACTTCAGTGGGCTTGCTTCTTGGTTTTGCTGTTCTTTTCTCATAATGGACCAACTTGTTGCAATATTACATTTGCCCATTAAAAGGTCCTTGTGTGGAAATTGCATCTCTTGCACAAAGGGAGATCTCCGGCATACAAAGGGAGATCTCCGGCATACCTTCGGTTTTGTTGTTGACGATTGTTGTAGCAATTGTTGGTGTTGCGGTAGTTGTTGTTGCTGCGGGAGCTGTTGTTGAAAGTTCTTCTGTCGTCAAACTTTCTTTTGTTGTCACTCGATACTTGCATTGGAGCTTTGCTTGTTACTTGTTCCATAGCCTTTGGGGCTATGTTTGATGGCTTCCTCTAAAGTTTATGGTTTAGGAGGCAGTAACATTTATTTAATGCTTCGAGGTAGTCCCACGATGAAATGCTTCCAGAGTTTATCGTTGTTTGGCCACCCACCATGTTTGGACATAGAAAACCGTTAATTCTTGGAATCTCCTGATAATAAGGTTTTAAGATTATTTCCCTTTATAATCAGATTGTAAAGTTCTTCTTCCATCTTTCTGATCTCAGTCCGGGGACAATACTTGTTTGTCAAAAGCCTTTTTAACTCAGTCCAGGTGATTTGATTGGCTTGATCTATTCCCATAGGCTGGGCATATGCATTCCACCAGGACAAGGCATCGTTAGTTAAAGTACCAGTAGCAAATGTTACTTTATTCTCTTCGGCACATCTGCTACGGGAGAATACTGATTCGGTTCGTTCAAACCAGCGAATAAGGCCTACTGCTCCTTCCGTACCATTAAAGTAGAAAGGTTAACAGCTAATGAACTCTTTGTAGTTTCCCGTTTTTACTGCAGGAGTTCCAGTATGACTGGTGTTCCTGTCGGGATTACTAGCACTTGCCATTGTCGCAGCTTGAGCTTCTAGAGCCGAGGTGACACTATCAGCAACTAACTTTCTAATGGCATCTTGAGTCATAGCCGGTGCTTCCGTTGTTGATGCTCTTTTTGGAGGCATTCTATCAACAAAAGATAACACGTAATAAGAATGATATCCACATGTATCTAATGCTTGTCTTCTTTTAAAATGATTAAAGAGGAATGCTTATTCTTGAAATGCGTAAAGTTATTGCTTCATTTATGCATATTAACAATGGTGATTCTAAAGGTTATGCGGATGGATGTTTATGTACGATGGATGAATGTGAAGATGAATGATGAATAATGATGAGATGAATAAAGTGATAAGAAACAACAAGGTAGATAACGGGATTGCCTTTGTATTTAAGAACAACTTGCCTTAGTACTATACATAGTCAAGATTTGACAAGTGTTTTTATTTATACCACACATCCCGTGGCTAGGTTAAAGCTAAAAACTAAAATTTAAACTAGAAACTGGATGATCATTCCATGCGGTTCTGGAGTTCGATGATGGAGTTCATGAGATTTTCTATGTCTGCTTGGTGACGAGTTTCCATGTCGTTGATAACTTCTCCCAATTCAGCAATCCTATAACGGGCTAGGGAAATTTCTATGGGTTGATCCTATTTGCTTTTCTCTGGCAGTATTGGATAATTGAGTATGAGCCTGGCTGAAGTTTCGGCTTCCAGAGCATCAAAATCTCGTTGAATAATTACAGTTCCTTTTCTGAGGCCTTCGATTCCATTTTCAATATGCTCGATACGTTCGATGGGGATTGCATCTAGGCTATTTAAGATATCCTGATTTCTCCTTAATGTCTCGATGTTTGAAGCTTTCGGAGGTTCGCCAATCTCAAAAGTTTGATGGTTGGAACGGGGTAGAAGAAGATGATTTTGTTGTATGTGAAACGAAGTCATTCTGGTAGAAAAGAATTCTTGAGGGGTTTAGGAGGTATGATAATTGGAGGCGGGATTGGTGATTTTTCAGTATAGAAAGCTTGTAAAGCTTTCATGTAAGGATCATCAGGAAATAACGAAAGGGTCGGTGGGGCAATTCCAAATAAATTGGAAGCACTAGAGTAAGTTTTCCCTGGAGAGGCCGGGACATAATCCGAAGAAGCCGGGGGAACATAGTTTGGGAAATTAGAAGAAAAGACATCCTCCAAAATTTGCTGTGGATGGTCGTGGGAGGACATCTTTCTGCTTAACAACCCAGCTGTAAATAACATAGTTTTTTATTTAGTAATATATAGTTATGTAATTTACTTACCATTCCGAGAGATATAGCGCACGATGGCTTTTCTTGGATGGCAAAAGAAAAAGTAGTTATAGTTAAGCTTTTAACCTTGTTCTTTATAACGAGCTCTGATACCAAATCTGTAACACCCCCATTATTACATATAGCAGCGGAAGCTAATCTGGGGTATTACTTCAAGGTACAACAGTCATAATCATAGAAAACGAATAAAAAAGAGTCGTTTATGAAAATAAGTTATCATTCATTATTTCTTTAGAGTTTTTACAAAAGAGAGGTCCCAACATCTGTATTTACAAAGTGTGAATGATAACGGTTTTTCCATCTTCATGTCCTCGCCACTCCGTGCCATTAGTTACCTAAGATAAAACATGCTAAAAAGTCAACACAAAGGTTGAGTGAAATCCATAGGTTTAAGTAATATAATTTGAATGCAAATACGATATTTGGGTTACGTTGATATACACCCAGTATTAGAATAACCTTAATTTATTATTGCCATTAGCTCATGAATCCGAAGCCTTTGGGGCCTTTTGGTGATTCGTTATAGCCCCTGAGGGTACTTTGCAAATACCGCGTGATTTCTAATGATGTGCAATTGGTTACACGTAATTGGGTACACCAACGGGGAGTCCAGCCCAAATAGATCTTATAACACCCTGTGTTTTCAAGTCATTGACGACGTCAACAAATTCGTTATGTATTTTTAGTATTGTACGCGTTTGCTTTTAATCGTAATTGTTAGGTTAAATCGCGTAAGCTAAAAATGATCAATCAATGTAAACGGGCATCAAACGGTTAAAGGTTTACATCAATTAAGCGTTGAATAATTATTTTGAGAATAATTATTGACATTGTTCATTCATTTTTATTGGTTACGTAAAATTATTACGTTTTGCGATAAAGTACGTCTAGGCGTAACCGGAAGCACGTTAATTTATCTACGCTTCAAAAAAATTACCCACGGATTGTACCTAATACCTAATGTTTATTTAAACTTTAGCCAAAGTAAATATTTCTAGTCACCTTGTATACTAGGAAATAAAACAATACACAATTTCATGCAAGTTGATATCATTTATTTGTAAAATACAAGTTGTAACTAGTATAATATTGATACTCTAGTTTTTTGTCAAGCTATCAAAAGACTTATAGAAGCCTTTTTGTTATACATATCAAAATGGCAACAACAAACAATTTAGATAAGAGAACTCCATTTTTCATGGAATCGTTGGCATGTACATCAACCTTGCATTAAACCAAGCCATGCTATGTTTCACTTGACCAATATTCTTCCTTAATACCATGAAACTTGTCTCTTTGAACACTATTGCACCTTTTTGACCAAAACTTCCCATATATTGCAAGTAACTAATAAGAGTTATCATATACATGCATAAACACTTAGTAAAAAAAACTCAATATCCTATCTCTTCTATATCCAAACACGGGCTCAATAAGCACTCATCCAAATATATTCACACTTTGATTTTACAAAACCATACACATATATACACATCATACCTAAGGTATCCTAAGATGGTTCCAAGCATTGGTTAACCATATTCAAGCTTTAATTAAGAAAAAGGGAAGCTAAGGTTCATTTAAGAAAACTAGGGTTTTCTTTAGTGCAAGCTTTGGATTTTTATCTTAAACAATGGGTTTAGATTTCATTGATCATTTTCATCTATACACCATAAGGTTCATCTATGAACCTTTATGTTCTTTCAATAATTATTTTATGACAATGTTAGTTCGTTGTAGCTTGAATCATCATGTAGGATTTTTAAACATGTAATGGAGTTTTTATTGTAATGATCATTTTGCTACTCTTATTATATTTGTTGAGATATTGCTTATATCATGTTAAAGGGATGAGAAAGTATTGTTACTTTATTAAGTTGGTGTTAAAAATGATTAACTAACAAAAGTAGTAAGGTATAAAAGCAAGGTTAAAAATGGATTCAACAAATGTCACTCTAAGATTTTGTCCTAAAATTCGTATATATATAACACATTATTTTCTATTTTGTATAAGTAGTATAATTCACGACGATTACGAAATGGTACTGATACTTGTACTAACGGAATTTATAAACGAAAAAGTTAGAGCGAAACGAGGTATATATTCGAGGTATTTCAAAATTCCTGCTTTTGTTAAGTTAGTTGGTTTCTATCAGGATTTTAAGATGGTATTTGCGGCTACTTTCGGAGTCCGTTTCGGCCTTCGGCTGAAACACGGGGGGCGGAAAGTCGTTCGGAAGGGTTTTACTTCCCCGCGGGTGCTTTAAGTCTATAAGCGGAGTGATAACGGGTCGTAAGGCGGGGGCCAAAAATCTGGCTTTTTGGTAATTAATACACTACATCAGATCTGAGGCGCAGTGCTTTTTTGCCCATTTCGGTTGTGTTTGGGTCTCGGACCAGATCTGCAGTTAGTTGTTCAAAATATCGGCCTTTCGCATATATATTCTCTTTATGAACCGATTCATGAATATGTGGATTTAGTGGGTCATTTATAGTCGGGGTCGGCTTTTTCTTTGACATCCCCTACTAACAGCAGTTATAACTATAACTACCAGGAGTACTGAATACACTACCAAGAGTAATCTAATATACTACAGTAGTAATAACTATAACTACCTGTAGTAAATGCAACAATACCAGGAGTAAACTAATACCAGACAGGAATAATATAATTACATCTTTTTCAGATATGTAATATATGTTTTACAATTATAAACTATGTTTTTCACTCAAATTATTAGTTGGGGGCTGATTAGGCTAAAGAGACTTTGGATGGTAGAGATTACTCAATGTGATTAGTACTTATACGACCTTAAATTAAATAGGTTGCATTCGACGATTTGCGTGACGCATTATTTGTGATACACTTGGCATTTGCTCACTCAAGGTGAGTTCATAGCCCCACGTTTTACATGTTTTTGTTTTATAAGTTTTTGGGGTCGAGAATTCATGCAATCTTTACAATTGGAAACAACGTGGTTAGTTTAATGTTATGATGAAGATGTTGCCTAAGTAGGCTGATAAACCCATATCTGAGCCCTTTATGTCTTGGTATTGTCAATCGCGGGATTCGTGAGCGCGGTGTTTTAATAGGATCTATTGGAATGACAACCCGTTCGGGGGTTTAGTATCATGGACAAAACGAATCGTATACCATGTATAATATAGTATGTTGCGGGTTAGAACATCATCACGGGCAATGTAGGCCATTAATTTGGTATTCATACACGTCAAGCGTCGTGTCTTGAGCTTTGAGCACTCAGTATTTACTATGTATATGATGTCTGCATTGTTGCATTATATACACTTGAGAAATCATTGTGGTCCTACAAATTTATGATTTATCCTAATACATATGAATTCACCAACATTATTGTTTGACATTTAAAAGCAATGTTTTTTAGGGGATCAGTAAGCACAAGGTGCAAGGGATACATTGGTGGTTTTGATTTGGATATCATGCATGAAAGATTTTGTCGCATTACATTTTGTATAACTGTATGGGCTAGAAATCTTTGTATTTTGAACAAGTGGACAAGTGAAGCTTCGGCTTATGTAACAAGTACTTTGTTAAATCCAATGTATCAGTTTTAAACGACTTTTTGGTCGTTCTATATACATCTTGTGTTATTGATCTATGAAGTAACACGCCCCGGACCTTAGTTTGCTGGACCCATTTGGGGGCCGTGTTACAGATTGGTATCAAAAAGCCAAGGTTATAGAGAACCAGGTCAAATGTTTTGCTGGAACTACTAACGTTTTCAGAAAGTTGTTTTTATAACAAAGGGGTTACAGGGGACATACTTTATGTGCTTACATTAAATGCAACACTACTTGTTACATTAGTTGGTTGGAATAGTTGCATTCATATTGATATACATGTTATTGATATAATGTATATTTTACTTTTAGAGCCTTTTATAATATTCTTGATTTAAGGCCTTTCTGCTGGTCACAGTAGTCATGTCATGCTGATTCCGCAGATACTATATTCTGTTCACTCTCAGGCTCGTTCACGGAGTATCCAATTGTGGATCCTTTTGAGGAGGCTGCCCAGGACAGACACTGGAGCAGGCACACGTTCTCCTGACGTATGTAACTGATCCCATGGAGCTTGGTGGATCATGTACCAGTGTACATTCCAGAGCTGAGCATGCCTGAAGGATTAGTGCCAGTGAGGATGTAGCACCTATAACTATAATTACCCACCATCCTTTTTATCTCCACGTATTCGACCCCTAAGTCCTAGAGCACTCGCGGCTGAGATGAGAGATGTAGCATCATCCCTCCATCATTTACTACACCCATCAGGGACACCACCATTGTTACCTATACCACTACCTGTACCATCTACTAGCCGCATAGCTGATATTTCGAGGCTAAACGCCGCCTCGGAGAGACTAATACTTACTACTCCCTGACCTGGTGGTGTGGTTGGAGAGGAGTTCTGCTGCTGATGCTGACGAGACAGCCAGGACCCACTATGGCCCATAGAGTCGATTGCAGTTTTGTAGACACTATGGAGACTAGGATTCGAGATACTGAGAGGAGGATGATGACCGCCTTAGAGATGGTCAACATGAGGGTCAGTTACCAGGTAGATGTTCGATGTGAGAGAGCTCGAGTTTTACTCACGACATTCACACAATACCAAAAGGATCGTGCAGCTACGAGAGCTGAGATTGAGGTATTAAGGAGCAGAGACTGCTTACGAGCAAGAGAGTATGGAGACCCGTCAGGCCTTGGCTAGGTCTGAAGCTTACTGCAGGGCATTAGAGGCACGAGTTACAGTGTTAGAGACTGAGGTGCTCGCCACGAGTGCAGCGTCAGGCTACATGATGATTTGGTGTTCAGCATAATCTGCGTACCTATGCCTGAAGTAGCTTGGAGCACGCCGTTGACACATATGGAGGACACTGGTAGCAGTTCCTTGGACTTTTGGTTATGATTGTAGTTACTTTGCAGGCTATTAAGTTTTTATGGGTTTACTCCCAGCTAGCAGGCGTATAGGACTCTTTGTTTTGGTTAGCTATCCTGTATAGATCTTTTATTTGATTAGCTATCCTGTATAGCCTACTAAGTATTACGGGTAACTCCCGGCTAGTATGGCTTTAGGTTGTATATATTCTTTTGTAACCTAATCGAGGTGATCATTTTGTATCTGAACCAATCATGTATGTTTTCCAGTTATATATGGAATGGTGGTATTATGTATGTTTTTTTATAATCGAATTTGTGGTGAATGAATGTCGATTTGGTTATATCATTGTTGATTACAATTCAGTTGTATATTTCACTGTGTGATGTGATCTCACTTTATTTATCATGGATATGTCATGTCATGGTTATGATTTTATGAAATCTAACGGGTATTGTATTTTCTTGTGATTGAAGAAAATGGCACCAAAACGAGCCACAAGGTCAACACCGGTCACAACAACACCAGCCCCAACAGCAACCACAACCACTACGGTCACTAATGCCCAACTCCAAGCTATGATTGACCAAGGTGTCAGTGCGCTGTGCAGCACGTGATGCATACAGAAATGGCATTGACAGGCCATACTTCAGGAAAGGGTGACAGGGATCTGAAGCGTTGCCGAGAGTGCCACTTACAGGATTTCATGAAGTGGCAAACCTCTGTATTCAAGGGCACTGAGGGAGTGGTTGATGTTACACCCAATGGTTTTTGAAAGGATGGAGGACTGTTTTCGCAATAAAGCAACTGCTCGGTGGAAAACCAGATCAAATTTTCTACTTGTACTCTTTTAGCAGGTGCTCTAACATGGTGGAATTCCCATGTTATGACTGTTACTCATGATGTTGCATATGCAATAAATTGGGTCGATTGAGAAAGAAGGGACTGACAAGTATTGTCCAAGAAATGAAATGAAAAAGCTCGAGGCTGAATTGTGGAACTTGAAAGTGATAGGTACTGATGTGGTCAAGCACAACCATCGTTTTTAAGAACTAGCACTGCTATGTGTTAGGATGTTCCCTGAGGAGTCAAACAAAATTGAAAGGTATGTCGGTGGACTACCCCGACATGATCCATGGAAACATTGTAGCTCAAGGCCCAAAAAAACCTGCAAGAGGCTGTTGAAATTGGCCACTGAACTAATGGGACAAGAGAGTCAGTACCATTGCTTGAAAGGGACAAGCTGAAAACAAGAGGAAGTTTAAAAACACTTCCCGAAACAATCAGAATCAACAACAACAACAAAATAAGAGGCAAAACATCGACAGGGCATACACTATGGATTTATTTTCAGGCTGTTAAGAAACATTATGGGGGATCTAGACCCTTATGCTCAAATATGCAAATTAACCACCATGACGGTCCGTTGTGCTCCAAAGTGCTACAAATTGCAAACACAAATTTAGCTACAGCGCACGTGAATCGTATGAGTGCGGGAAATGCAAGCAACACTAACAACCAGGAAGGGACCGGATCGGGTCAGAGGTATACTTGTTTTGGAGTGCGGGGAGTTCAGGGTGCACTTCCCCCACAGATGGAGTGTCCAAAGATGAAGAACAACAAAGGCAACTCAGTGGTAATCAAGATGGGAGGGACACTGCCCCAGCAAAAGTGTATGCGGTGGGACGTGCGGGGACTAACCCAGACTCCAATGTTGTGACGGGTACGTTCCTTCTAAACAACCGCTATGCTTCTATTTTGTTTGATACTGGTGCCGATAGGAGCTTTGTGTCTACTGCATTTAGTTCCCAATGGATTCATGCCATCTATCACTTCATCACTATTATGATGTCGAACTAGCTGACGGGAGGATAATTGGGTTAAACACTATTCTTAGGGGTTGCACATTAAATCTCCTGAACCATCCATTCAACATAAACTTAATGCATGTCGAACTTGGTAGTTTTGATGCGATAATCGATATGGATTGGTTGGTGAAAAGCGGTCATCGTGTGTGCCGAGAAGATTGTTCGCATTCCCTGGGGAAATGTAACCTTAATCGTACATGGTGACGGAAGTAATCAGGGAAATGTGACACGATTGAACATCATTTCGTACACTAAGACGCAGAAGTACATGCAAAAAGGATTTCCTATCTTTTTGGCACATGTTACTACGAAGAAGGCGGAAGACAAGTCGAAGAAGAAGCGACTCGAAGACGTACCAATTGTTCGAGATTTTCCCGATGTATTTCCTGAGGACTTGTCGGGTCTTCCTCCAACTCGACAAGTGGAATTCCAAATCGATTTGGTACCTGGTGCCGCACCCATAGCTCGGGCGCCTTATCGATTGGCACCATCTGAAATGAAAGAGTTGTCGGAGCAACTAAAAGAAAACGTCTGACTCCGGTCTTGTTTGTTTTTGCCATTTTTGGTCTGTTTTGGGTTTAATTGGGTTATTTTAAGTATTAACGGATATGTGTATTCTACACTTATCAAGAACCATTATACGCTCCTAAGAATTGATGATTTATTTGATCAGTTCCAAGGGTCGAGTGTCTACTCGAAGATCGACCTAAGGTCAGGTTATCACCAACTGAGGGTTCGAGAAGAAGACATTCCGAAAACCGCTTTCAGGACCCGTTATGGCCATTATGAATTTCAAGTTATGCCGTTTGGTTTGACAAACGCACCTGCCGTATTCATGGACCTTATGAATCGGGTGTGCAAACCATATTTGGATAAATTCGTGATTGTCTTTATTGATGATATTCTGATATATTCAAAGAACAAGCAAGAGCACGAAGAGCACCTTAAGCTAATCTTAGAATTGCTTAAGAAAGAGGAGTTGTATGCCAAGTTTTCCAAATGTGAATTTTGGATTCCTAAAGTACAGTTCCTAGGTCACGTGATTGATAGTAAGGGTATTCACGTGGATCCCGCCAAGATCGAATCCATTAAAGATTGGGCATCTCATAAGTCACCAATAGAGATTCGACAATTTTTAGGTCTTGCTGGGTATTACCAGAGATTCATTGAAGGGTTTTCAAAGATCGCCAAACCGATGACCAAGCTCACCCAAAAGAAGATCCAGTTTGTTTGGGGTGATAAACAAGAAGCAGCTTTTCAACTGTTAAAGCAGAAGTTGTGCAGTGCACCAATCCTGGCCTTACCTAAAGGAAGCGAAGATTTTATCGCATACTGCGATGCTTCAAAGAAGGGTTTGGGCGCTGTGTTAATGCAAAGAGAAAAGGTTATTGCTTATGCATCACGCCAACTGAAGATTCATGAGAAGAACTATACGACTCATGATTTAGAACTTGGAGCAGTAGTGTTTGCTCTCAAGATTTAGAGGCACTACCTGTAGGGAACCAAGTGCACGGTGTTCACTGATCATAAGAGCCTACAACACATTCTTAATCAGAAAGAGCTAAACATGAGGCAATGACATTGGTTGGAGTTGCTTAGTGATTACTATTGTGAGATTCGATATCACCCAGGAAAGGCAAACGTTGTTGTTGATGCTCTAAGCAGGAAGGAGAGAGATCAACCATTAAGAGTTCGAGCCTTAGTCATGACTATTGGCTTGGATCTTCCCAAACAAATCTTGAATGCTCAGACTGAAGCACGAAAACCAGAGAACATCAAGAATGAAGATGTTGGAGGAATGTTGGTTGAAAACGCTAAAAATCCAGAGGCGATTAGGACGGAAAAGTTGGAACCCCGTGCGGATGGAACTCTATGCCTCAATGGCAGGAGTTGGCTACCCTGTTATGGCGATTTGCGGACTGTGATCATGCACGAGTCCCACAAATCAAAATACTCTATACATCCGGGTTCTGACAAGATGTACCAAGATATGAAGAAGCTATATTGGTGGCCCAATATGAAAGCCGACATCGCCACCTATGTTAGCAAGTGTTTGACCTGTGCTAAGGTCAAGGCCGAACATCAAAGGCCATCAGGATTGTTGGTACAACCCAAGATACCTGAATGGAAGTGGGATAACATCACTATGGATTTTGTCACGAAGCTTCCTAAGTCGTCGCAAGGCTACGACACTATCTGGGTGATTGTGGACCGACTCACTAAGTCTGCAATTTTCACACCAATGAGAGAGACTGATCCTATGGATAAACTTGCAAGAATATACCTAAAAATGGTTGTCACGAGGCATGGAATACCTGTTTCAATCATTTGCGATCGCGACCTGAGGTTCGCATCCAACTTCTGGAGGTCACTTCAGAATGCTTTAGGTACTAATTTGGATATGAGTACTGCGTACCATCCACAAACAGACGGGCAAAGCGAGAGGACAATTCAAACTCTCGAGGATATGTTGCGTGCTTGCGTGATCAATTTCGGAAAAGGTTGCGTTAATCACTTACCGCTAGTTAAATTCTCTTATAACAATAGCTATCACGCTAGCATCAAGGCCGCACCATTCGAAGCACTTTATGGTCGAAAGTGTCATTCACCTGTTTGTTGGACCAAAGTTGGAGAAGCTCAAATCCTCAGTCCAGAACTAATTCAAGAGACGACTGAGAGAATTGTCCAAATCAAGCTAAGGATGCAAGCCGCTCGTGATCGACAGAAGAGTTACGCCGATCTGAAGCGTAAACCAATGGAATTCCAAGTCGGGGATAAAGTTATGCTTAAAGTTTCGCCTTGGAAAGGGGTCGTATGTTTTGGAAAATGGGGGAAGTTAAACCCTAAGTATGTTGGACCTTTCAAGGTGTTAGGGAAGGTTGGAGAGGTTGCTTATAAGCTTGAGCTTCTAGAAGAACTATGCAGGGTTCACAATACATTTCATGTATCTAACTTGAAAAAGTGTTATGCCGACGAACCGTTAGCCGTTCCGTTGGATGGACTTCATTTCGATGACAAGCTTCAGTTTGTCGAGGAACCCGTCGAGATCGTGGTCCATGAAGTTAAACGGTTGAAGCGAAGCCGCATTCCATTAGTCAAGGTTTGATGGAACTCCAAGAGAGGTCCTGAGTTCACGTGGGAACGTGAAGACCAATTCAAGAAGAAATACCCACCTCTTCACCAAGACCGCACTGTCGTCAAGTGCTGCATCATAAGCCTTGAGGACAAGGCTCGTTTAACAGGGGAAGTCTATAACACCCCGTGTTTTCAAGTCATTGACGACGACGATAAATCTACAATGAATCTTTTGTATTGTACGCGTTTGTTTTAAATCGTAAATGTTAAGCTAAATCGCGTAGGCTAAAAATTAGCGTTCAATGTAAACGGGCATCAAACAATTAAGCGTTTACATCAATCAAGTATTAAATAATTATTTTGAGAATAATTATGGTCTTTGTTCATTTTATTTTTATCGGATACGTAAAGTGTATACGTTTTGCGATAAATTGCATTTAGGCATACCCGGAACCACCAAAACTTTTCTACGCTTCAACAAATACCCACATTTATACCCAATACATAAAAATTATAAAAATATATCACTTATAACACTCTATGGCCGGATCTAGTGCAATTTATACAAGAAATATAAGAAAAATCTTGCAAGTAGTCTTTGTACTTCACTAACTCATTAAACATAGCCATTCCATGTTTCAACATGACCATCTTTTCTTCCTTAAGACCATGAACCTTGTCCCTAAGACTACTATTGCATACTTTTTGACCATTCCATCCCATATAATGCAAGTAACTAATGAGAGATATCATTCACAACTCATAACACTTAGTAAAAATCACAAAAATCCTTCCTTTTGCTCTATCAAAGCCCACGGCTTGAAACACCCTTTAACTAAATCCATACAAAATTTTATACAACCTATACACACATATACACATCATTCCGAAGATATTCTAAGATGTTTCCAAGCATTGGTTAGCCATTTGCAAGTAATTATCAAGAAAAGTAAGATTATTGTTTTTATAACCTAATCTAGGGTTTCACATTTGCAAGCTTTGGTTTTGTGTCTAAACAAGGGTTTAGATTGTATTGACAATCATCATCATTCATGATAAGGTCTTCTATAAACCTTTATACTTTCATTTTATGAGTTTATGTGTATATTATGTGCTATATAGTGAAATCACCATTTAGGATATGTTTAACTTGCAAAAGTGAATTTCTCTTATAAACATGATTTATGAACTTGTACACATGTTATATGGATGGTATATTGAGTTTACAAAATGGTTGTAAGACTTGTACACACTTGGTTTATGTATAAAAATGATTATGGATAAACTAGTAAATTAGGGTTTACTTAATGAAGTTATGGTTTTTAAATGTTATTATGGTTTTGTTAATCTTCTCACCTAGGACATTTGGGCAAAGAATGAACTTATGGACAATATTATATGTATCACTTATAATACATATGGTATATGAGACTTTTGGTAAGTTACAAAAGTGAAAGTACATAAAATAAGCTTTAAATAAAAGTATAAGTATGGATTCTTAAGGGGCTGTTTATAATTCGAATTTCAAATAGTGGATTTGACATTATATAAAAATAATACGTCTCATGACGATCCCGGATATATAAAGAACTTGAAAAACAGATTAATAACGAAAAAGATATGGTAAAAACAAGTTTTACGTTAATAAACGGAGTCGTAAAATAATTTTTATAAAAACTTTTTATAAAAATTATTCAAAAAGCAATTTTGGTATTTTTAACAAATTATACATATTTTTAGGATTCCAAAATGATAAGAATCGTAAATTTTCAATTAATAACGAACGAATTATGAATTTTGCGAGTTTACGACAATTAATACTTTTATAAAACTATTTTTATAAAAGTTACTGTTCATGACAGAAACTTTTATTTTTTTAAACCTCATAAATCATTAGAACTTTCAATTACGAATAACTAAAACTATAAAAATAACTTTATAACTGGTGTGAACAGTAAAAAGTACTGTTCATCAGAGGGTAAAAAATATATCAGGGGATAAAATTTATAAAAATGTCAAATATCGATAACCCGTCTTAATACGAAAAGATGGACATAAGAAACGCGAGAATCGGGTTTAAAACGCGAAAGTTACGCCAGTTTTACTAAACGGTAATTATAAACGTTTTAACTTATTAAACACAATTTTACCAAAACCATTAGTTGGTGATTGAGCTATATAGAATATTATGTGGTTATCAAAGTACTATATTACTAGGGAGTTTCATAATGAGGCCTCTTCGGATGGCGTATCGACGAGTTGTTGGATTTACGATTTAAAGTGTCCTAACTCCTCATACGTCATGTCATGACCTCTTTAATTATGATAGCCCGAACGATAGTATGATGTAACAACTATTAGATTATATTCAATGTTGTTAGATTAAGTACTCGGTACTTATACGACCTTAATTTAATTAGGTTGCATTTGATCAATTCGCGTGGCGCGTTATTTGTGATACACTTGGCATTACTCACTCAAGGTGAGTTCATAGCCCCACGTTTTACATGCTTTTGTTTTACAAAGTTTTTGGGGTGAAAAACATGCAATGCTTTACAATTGGACACAAGTGGTTAAGTTTCATGTTATGATTACGTGTTGCCTAAGTAGCGATAACCCATATCTGAGCCCATTATCATGAACTGTCAATTGCGGGATTGTGAGCGCGAATGTTATTAATAGATCTATTGGGTTTGACAACCCCGTTCGGGTGATTAGCTATCACTGGACAAACGAACGTATACCATGTCGAATATAGGATGTTGCGGGTTAGAACATCACCACGGGCAATGTAGGCCATTAATTTGGTATTCATACACGTCAAGCTTCAGTGTCATGAGCTTAGAGCAACGTAATTACATTTATATGATGTCTGCATCTGTTGCATTATCATACACTTGGGAAATCTTGTGGTCCTACAATATATGATTTATCAAACCTATGAATTCACCAACATTATTGTTGACGTTTTAAAGCAATGTTTTTCAGGGGATCAGTAAGCACGAGGTGCAAGGGATACATTGGTGGTTTTGATTTGGATATCATGCATTAAAGATTTTGTCGCATTACATTTTGTATAACTGTATGGGCTAGAAATCTTTGTATTTTGAACCAGTGGACAAGTGAAGCTTCGGCTTATGTAACCAATAATTTGTTAAATCTAATGTATTAAATTTTAAACGACTTTTTGGTCGTTCTATATACATCTTGTGTTATTGATCTATGAAGTAACACGCCCCGGACCCTTATTCTGCTGTGACCCAATTTGGGGGTGTTACACTCTAAGCCAATGAAAACCCCTATGTCTACCGAAACCAAACTCACGAGAGATGAAGAAGGTGAGTCCGTAGATAATACCAAATATAGAGGCATAATAGGTAGTTTATGATACTTAACGGCAACTAGATCCGATATCATGTTTAGTGTTTGCCTTTGTGCATGCTTTCAAGAGGATCCCAAAACCTCTCACATATAAGCAGTTAAATGTATCTTCCGATACATTAAAGGAACTACGCATTTAGGATTATGGTATCCTAAGGGATCCGACATAGAAATAATAGTGTATGCGGATTCGGATCATGCGGGAGATTACATAGATCGCAAGAGCACTAGTGGTGTTTGCACATTTATGGGATGTTGCCTAACATCTTGGTTTTCGAAGAAGCAAACCACTCTTGCCATCTCCACAACCGAAGCGGAATATGTAAGCGCCGGAAAGGCATGTCAACAAGCCCTATGGATGAAACAAGCTCTCGTAGACTATGGCGTTAGGTTAGACGACATTCTAATAATGTCTAGGTTTCTATTTTACACAAAAACATAAGATTGGGAAAAGTCTATAAGCAAACTTTTACAAATTCTTCTATCTAAATGCATATCTCATTATATATATATACAATAGTCCTAATCTATTATTTTCTAAAAAGTCTTTCTCACAACTAGGAGCACATGAAAATCAATTTTCATATATTGTTGAGATATGCTAAAAACATTTTTCACATATGCGTAATGTTCTCTTACTTGTTGTCAAAAGTATATAATCTAATATATATTTTCGACAATCTTGGATGAGCAAAAGTAAATCAAGGAGCATTTGGATTATCTTTTAGGTTTTACCTTTTCTTAGTGTCGAAATAATCGTTACTCCACATTTGTCGCACTTAGGCACACACTAGTATTTGCACAAAAGTTTGGTTCGTTTTTAACTTAACCCTCTTGTCAAGAAAAAAATTCTCTGTGCATTATATCTAGTTACTATTTTATACGCTCTTCACTCTTTTGGTCTTCAATTCATATATGATTATATGCCAAAATTATGTGAAATAGTTTTATCCTACAACTTGTCATATATATGTAGAATGTTGAATGCTTAATTGCTATGTGCTAAAAATCTTAATTGCCATAAAAGGATGGACTTGCTGCAAATTAACCACCAAAACAGAAACCCTCACATAAAATTTTGAGAAAAATTGATTTTTGGGAAATTTGGGAAATAGCAGCAGGCGGCCCCCTTAATTCATAAAGGGAAGCCCCCTTAATTTTAAAGGGACCGACCCCTAATTAAGGGGACCGACCTAGCAATTCACCGGTAGAACAGTATTTGTATCCATTTTGACCAAATACCCTCTAGACTTAGCTATTGTTTCCCTAAATTCACAAAAATTTCTTGGATTTGACCCTTTAAATGTTCATTCTTCCTAATTTAGACCTTTCCTCCACTATAAATACATTCTCAACCATCATCATCATCACAATCATCCTCACCAATGACATCTCCTAACAAACCCACATCCAAACCATCAAGGGTAGCCAAAATGAGTGTGAAACCCATTTGGAGGAAAAAACTAAACCCTTGTAACACATCTAATAAGCTCAATGTAAATTCACCTACACCAATGCCAAAACCACTCACTCCTTATCATGAACCATCTCAAGAAAACAATCACCCTAATCAAGCATCAACAAATCCTTACATTAAGGACACTCCCACATCACCATAAGTTGTCTCACATCCTCCATCTCCTATCAAACCCATCAATTCACATGTTACTCACACTCAAGCTCCACCTCAAAGTGACAACCAAACTCAACACACAACACCTCTATCTCCAAGTAGAGAAAGCCTAGTTGATGACATTAATTAACTACAAGACCTATCAAACCTCTTAGCCATGCATCTCTCTCAACAACAAAACAACATTCCCTCATCACCTTACTCTCTAAACCTACCACACACCCTCAACATTAACAAAGTTGAAACCCATGTTGGGTATTGCCCTTGTTTCATCTTCACCCAAAAACAATTCCTTGCTTTAAGTGAGGATATCAATTGGATTGAATTCCTCCTCACTCGACCACATCCGCCACCTAGAGTTTAAAGAGATTACCCTTCCACAACCGCCTCTGCTCCAAACTCTCCATCCACAACCAACTAACCTCATAATATGCCTACAAATAATCGTCAAACCCTTTTGTGTTGCAAGCAAGTCAAAAATCCCTCTGTGGCTATTTAGGATTTTTTTATTAATATGCTTCTAAAGCATATTTGTTTTTCTTTTTATGTATGCCTGTGTGTAGTTCACACACATTGTCCTAAATGAATGAAGTATCTTTTACTTTGATGTTTGCTTGCACTTGTCATATTTTTCCTTCCTTCTTGCTACATGTTAGAAATATTTGTATTGTTCTAACTCGTTTTTGTAGCTAAGAAATCATAGCTCGATTCCTTGGTGCCCTCGAACGAGGGGGAGCACACATCAAAGGGGAGCATTTATTCTGTCGATTTTACTTGCAATTCTCGACGATGCCTTTTTGATTCTACAAAAAGGGAGAGAAATAACATAAAACTCACTAAATACTTGTTTAAAAATAATTTTTCATTTAATGAGTTTAAATTTTGTAATTATCAAAAAGGAGGAGATTGTTGATAGAAATAATGCCTAAAATTATTATTAATATTTTTCACATCTTTACGTTTGGATAATCACAAAATATAAAAACGTTTAATATAAAATTAAACGTAAACAAGTAATTAGTAGTAAATTTTCATTTCAAAAATTATATCAGTTAAAAGTATGAATAAATAAATGCTTAATGCATTTTATGATCAAAATAAATTTTTATTCAACCTCACACTTTTATAAAATGTTGTAAACATTTTTATAAACATTACAAAACATTTTTTACAATTAAAAGAAATGTTTTATTCAAAATAAACATTTTGACATTCAAATTTTCAAACTTAAAATGGCTAAAATGTTCTAGAAAATCCCCCTTACACAAAAGGACAAACTGGGGAGCGCCCAGTCTAGAGCGGCCCCCTTAAATACACGGGCGGCCCCCTTATCTTTAAAGGGACCGCCAACCTATTTAAGGGGACTGACCATAGGTAGACGCTCCTCCATAATGTCCTATAAATACTGGACTATTCCCCACTTTTTTCTCACCTTTTGCACTCATTCTTTCTGATAAAAAACAACTCACACATCTCATTAAAATCTTTTGATCATTTAATCATAAAGCTTTGTTTCCAAGTGATCCAAGCTCAAATCCTAAAGTGCAAGAGAAGAATACTTCCTACCATCAAGTGAAGAAGTATTACACCTTTGTGTGTTGTTGCAATCTTATTGCATCCATATCATAACTTGTAAATCATTTATAAATCTTGTAAAGTTGTGTAGTTGTTAGATCTTGGTGATTGTTGTAAGTATAGTTGGATCTTGGTGATCTTTCCTAGTAGTGTTAGTTAGGTGTGATTATAGTAGTGGCTTGGTGAAGTAGTGGTGTGAAGAAAACTAAGGTGTGAAGAAGTTGTGTAGTCGTGATCAAGTCGTGAAGCAAAGTTGTGTAGTGAAGTTGTGAAGTTGTGGTAGATTGGTTCTAGCTAAGATTAGAACTCGACATCTAGCTTAGTGTCGGAAATCAAGATAAGCGAAAGTTGTGTAAGGTTTTCTCCGCCATAAGGGAGCTTGTTGACATAGTGAAGAAAACTCTCGAGTTAGGTGCTCGAGGAGTGGAGTAGGGCGAAGAGGTGCTTCGTTGCCGAACCACTATAAATCCTCGCGTTGTGGTTTGATTGTTCTTACTCTTATCTCTTGTCTTACATTATTTTCTCATACTATCCTATTAATTGTTTAGATAAGTATATTGTTCATATTGTGCAAGTGTTGAATTCACATAAAGTCGAATCTAGAATTTTTTACAAACACTTTAAAACCTTAAATTAAAAAGCGGTAAACTATTCAACCCCTTCTAGTTTTCCACAGAATTGACAACCTCCTGTTATGGACTTCCTATCCAAGCTTGCTCTAGCATAATCACTATCAGTGTATGCTACTAAATCAAAAGGTGAATCTTTTGGATACCAAAGGCCCAATTTTAGTTGACCTTTTAAGTACCTAAAAATTCTTTTCACAGCATGAAGATGTGACACTTTTAGGTTGACTTGGTATCTTGCACATGCACACACTGCAAACATAATATCAGGTCTTGAAGAAGTAAGATACATCAGGGAACCAATCAATGATCTATATAAATAAACATCCACTTCTTTACCATCTTCATCCTTGAGCAAAGGCTTTTGTGTTTCCATAGGTGTGCTTGCTTTCTTGACATCAGTAAAACCAAATTTATTCAAAATCTGAGTCACATACTTGTCTTGACTGATAAAAATTCCATCCTCCTTATGCTTTACTTGCAGTCCTAAGAAGAATGTGAGTTCACCCATAGAACTCATCTGAAACTTCTTATGCATCATTTTCTCAAACAGAGTACATAATGACTTCTTTGTAGATCCAAAAATGATATCATCTACATATACTTGAACTAACAGAATATCACCTTTGTACCTTCTAATAAACAAAGTCTTGTCAATCTTTCCTCTTTGAAACCTATTGTCCAACAAATAAGTTGACAAGGTTTTATACCAAGCTCTTGGAGCTTGATGCAGTCCATAAAGTGCCTTTTCTACTTTTTATACTCTGTCAGGAAAGTCTGGATCTTCAAATCCTAGTGGTTGACAAACATAGACTTCCTCTTCAATTTTGCCATAAAGAAAATCACTCTTGACATCCATCTGGTACACCACAAAATCTTTAAATGAGGCATAGGCTAAAAATAGCCTAATTGCTTCAATTCTTGCAACAGGGGTAACAACTTCATCATAGTCAATCCCTTCTTCTTGTGTATACCCTTGAGCAACCATTCTTGCTATATTTTTAATCACAATTTCTCTTTCATCCTTCTTATTCCTGAAAACCCATTTAGTCCCAATAGCCAATTTTCCATTTGGTAAATCCACCAAGGTCCAAACTTCTTGTAATTTTAATTGTAGAAGCTCTTCTTGCATAGCCTCTATCCAGCTTGGATATTTCAATGCATGAATTACCTTTTTGGGTTCATCTTGTGATAAAAAGCAAGCAAACAAGCAATTTTGAAAGTCTTTATGGTTTGTTCTTTGCTGAACTAAGCTACACAAACCATGTTCTTCCAAATTCTTTGTCATTCTTCTTGTTTGAGGTGCTGAACTCAAGTCTTTAATAATTTGTTCAACTGGATGATCTTTGTGTACTCTTGTAGTTGGAATAGGACTGACAGGCATAAATGCATCTAAATTGTTCATGTCAGTCTCTGCACCAACATCTTCATTATTATCTGAATAGACAATATCTTCCAATTCAGGCATATTTGGATCATCTAGAAGTTCAATGCTTGTTTTTGCACCAACAACATTAACTTCTATGCCAGCAGCATTAATAGCTGAACTAACAGCATTAACATTGTTAGTGTTGTTTCCATCACTAGCAGTATTAACATTGTTAGTGTTGTTAACATTATCATCCTTCTCTTGATTATTTTTTTCATCCTCTTTACTTGGATCACCATCAACCTTCTTTTCACCATCACTTGAAGGTCTGAATCCATCATTAGGAGAACTCTTTGAATCTAGAGAGAATAGTAGATCAACAGGCCACAATGGTAGCAGTATATAATCTTTTCCAAGTACTGTCTCTATACTAGCTTTACCTGCATCATCACATGCTTTTGTACCTGCATTACCATTAGCCTGATTTCATGTAACAACTGGCTTTTAATTCATTGACTTTGTTAGTGCATCAATATCAAAAAGCCAATTTAGTCCACTTCCTGCAATATTAGGTGTATTCTCCCTAAACTGGACATGCAGGTTCTCTTCAACTATCCTAGTTCTATTGTTGAATACTCTAAATGCTTTACTATTGATTGGGTACCCAACAAAGAATCCTTCATCAGCCTTACCATCAAACTTGTCTAAGTGATCTATGGTATTGAGAGTTGTAACAGGACACTCAAATGGTCTCATAAAGCTTAAAGCTGGTTTTCTGCCAAGAAAAAGTTCATAAGGGGTCTTGTTATGAGGCTTAATTACTAATACCCTATTTTGCACATAACAAGCAGTATTAATAGCTTCAACCCAAAAAGTAATAGGTAACTTTGAATCGGCTAGCATTGTCCTAGCAGCCTCAATTAGTGTTCTATTTTTCCTCTTAGCTACTCCATTTTGTTGAGGAGTTCTAGCTACACTAAATTCTCTCTTAATACCTTTCTTTCACAAAACTGATTCATCTCCTTATTCTTGAACTCAGTTCTATTGTCACACCTAATTACCTTAACCCTTTGATCTATTAGATTTTCTACTCTAGTTATAAAGGGCACTAGTCTCATCTTTAGTAGCTAGAAAGAAAACCCAACTAACCCTATTGTACTCATCTGTGACAACTAGACAATACATCTTTTTCATTAGGCTTTTTATAAATGTTGGACCAAACAAGTCCATGTGCAACATATGCAAAGGTTGGCTGA
>BQNB010011078.1:0-39870 GCA_026074375.1 Tanacetum coccineum
CAAACCTGAACCACACACGACTTGAAAGTAGTTGTAATGTAGCATAAAAACTATGATTTGGTTCCCCCTAATATCTGTTAAAACTTAATTAAAAACCTACTTTGAGCATTCATCACAGTTCTTTCCGACCACTCTTCAAGAACTTGGCAAAAAACAGAGAATTGGCATTTTCACAAACACTTACGGTGCATTAAAGATAATGTACACTTACTATACATGTTAATTTGTATGAATAGTAGTCATTTTTTGCATACCTGAAAAACTAACAACTCAGTCCACAACTATAATTTACCTTGAAAAAAACAAAATCAAACAATTAGATCTTTCATTATCACCTGAATTTAAAAGTTGTGTATTCATATAAACCAAATATGCAACATGTTAAACATCAAAAGAACCAACAACATAAAAAGACAAAAAAGTTAAGCAACCTCGATCTTGCGTGATTTGTGTTCGAGTGTTGTGATTATTGCTTTGCATCATTTGCTTCAGCATGGCTGTCATTAAATTAAAACACTTGATTTCTTTGGCAGTGTGGATGTATTGAGGTTAAGGCACCTTGACTTTGTTTTCAGTCGGTAGTTGTATTTAGGTTTTTAGGTTGTGGTATTTGATAGGAATTTACTAGGTTAATGTTTGATAATGGCTATTTAATAGTGAGGAGATGAAAATGCAGCTTTGTATGTGGCATGGAGACTTGAAAGGGTTGGTCATTCTTTAATATGCATCGAATTTCCAGTCTGTTATATTACTTTAGGTTTCGTTACAAAACGCTAATTTGCAATAGAAAACTTGGTTTTTGAGTCATTAATACAACCGTATTAAATGTGAAAATTGTATCTTATATTATATAAGATAAAAGGCAGCATTTTTGCATTAAATGTTGTTGGGTTGACCCGCCGAAGATATCACCCACCCGCTGGAAGTTGCCTGATACTTGGCTGGATTCGCCAGAAAACCTACTCGGTTGGATCCGATGATTTTTTTTCTTTTTATAAATCCCACCTATTGCTTCTCTCTCATTCCTGTATCCCTCTCATTGCTTATCTCTTTTTGCATGCATGCCATCTGGAATTCATCTTCTCTAATAATACTTATCTCTCTCCCTCTCTCTCTCTAACACAACACAGACCCGGTTATAATAGATCTCTCTCTCTCTCTCTAAATCTACTTCTCTCTCTAAATCTACTTCTCTCTCTCTCTCTAACACAACACAGATCCGGTTATAATTAATTAGCATAATTTAATTTTGATTGTGTGTTTAAATTATGTTTAATGTTTGCTTAAATTCTTGCATTATTCAATTGGTATCAGAAGCCGAGGTCACTCAAGATTTTTAAAATATACTGTATTTTAAAGCTTGGATCGATCTATGGATTTTAAAAAATATCTAGAAGGGTAATCTATGCAAAGACTACCACTTTTCGAAAGCGATAGTTTTATTTATTGGAAAAATAGATTCGAAACATATGTAAAATCAAAAGATCTTGATATTTGGCATGTTATTACCAATGGTGATTTTCAACCTATTAAATAAAATCTGAAAACCAAATTAGATGAGGTTGTCCCTTTTGAAAAACAAAGTGATGATCTTAAAAAGAGGCTTGCAAAAAATAACAAAGCCAAAATGGTTATTTACAATGCTTTGCCAAGAAAAGAATATGAAATAATTTTCATGTGTAATTGATGACATCAAATAACGTCACTTTTATAGCATCAAATATCTCATGTAATTACGCCATTTTGTATAATTATTGCAAAGAATTGTTACTTAATCGTTTGTATTTGAGAATTGCAGTAATTATAGAGTACTTGGTGAAAGTTAGCAAAAAGGCACGCATTCTAGAGCTTAAATGAAGATATTTGAAGATTACTGTAGACAACCAGTATGCCATATCCATCAAGGAATATACGGCGTATCTGTGCCTACACTTCACCAAAGACCACGAAGGAAACAAGATCCAATACGCCATATCCAGGAAGACCAATACGCCGTATTCAAGCCATATGGAAATAAAATATTCTAAAAGATATCGAACGTGGTCTCTACTCTAAGAAATCCCCAATACGTCGTATCGAAGATTCTAGATACGCTATATTAACCTTTTTCTAGACCGTATAAATAGAAAACTCAAAAACAAGTTTTAGGTGTGCTAAATCATATTCTCGATACCTAAACCATAAAAGTCAATTTCCAGAGGAGAAGAAGAGTAGAAAAGGCCGAGCAACACAATTAATTTAATAGGAGACAACGTGTAATCTCCTATATTCTTGTAATCGTTTAGTTTTTGGTATCATTCGTTAACTCGGTCAGTTTACCTTGGCTAAACTATTACTCTTGTATTGATTATGACATTTAAAGGCTAATACCTTCGGGTATTAGCCATTATTATGAAGATCTGAATGTTTGGTTTGTTTATCTCCATTTCTTAATTTATCGTTGAATTGCTTGTTTTTGTTTATCAATTTGTACTTGTTTATGTGCTTAAGTATGCGACCTATCATTCAACTAGGTCTAGTCCTACATATTTAATGCGCTGCAACTTCGGTGTTGTTTGGGCGTAGGCTAAGAGTCCGGAATGGCTCTCCATATTGCAATTTATATATCTAGAATCATAAGATCACAAATATTGACCTATCATTGCCTTTAGTTTAGTGAGCTTAGTTGAGCTATATGGTGACCTTGGTATCAACAAGTGCATTCTTAATTAATTGGTAAAGACTTGGTTAGTGGACTACTAGTGTATGAAGAGCCGTTAAACAGTAAGTGGGTAAAGTCTCTATGAGCTAGGGTTTAACAAGATCACCATTGATTTAATTCCTAAGATATATTATAATCAGCAAATAAGGATGCTTTATGTGGATGCGTTTAATTGTGACAGAATTCTATGTGTCTAGGTCTTAGGAAGAAGTAACGCCTAAGTCTTAAGAATGATATGCCGCCTCGAGATAAGTAATCATTGCACTAAATAAACAAACCAACGTTATGATTGGATTAATAATGATTAATACAGTTTTCTTATATTTGGCTAAACCGCTCTTTTATCTTCTGTTAATTTACTTGCGTGTGTTTATTGTCTTGAATTGATTTTAGTCACCACTAAACCCGTGCCAGTCTCTCAGGCTGAAACCCCCCCTTATCCATTAGATTCAGGAATTAACATAGGTTTAGCATAGGTTTAGCATAGATTAGACTAACTTAGATTGAAAAAACCAAAGTATTAATAAATTAAAAGTGTTCCTCGCTCTTAGTGATCGACATCCTACTTACCACGAAACTCCCACAGACCGGGTACACTGCCCGTTAAAATGTTGTTTTTGGTTAAGTCGGCAAAATATAAATTTAAAAGTTGAATCATAATTTACAACCACACAACGACACATCAAGTTTTTGGCGCCGCTGCCGGGGAGTGAGAATTAATCTTGATTTTTATTTGATATTTTGGTTTTTAACATTAGCATTAGATTAGATAAGATCTAACACTTAGGATTAGTGTAATCTAGATTAGTGTATAATTATGTATATTTGCTTGTATATTTGTGTGTTTTAATTGTTTTCTCTAATACACTATTCTGGTAGATAACTCGATACGGCGTATCCACTTCCATTGGATACGACGTATCTAACTTTCTGTCCAATACAACGTATTCTCTCAATAGATTAATACGGCGTATTCACTTCAATTGAATACGGCGTATCGATCATCTGAAACAGAAGCTGAATTTTCGTGTTTGATTTCGTGCTTAATTTTTTTTATCTTTCTCCAAAACAAATCCTGCTGATATTTTTACCTTTGTGCAGGTAATACATAGCAGAGCTAGTTGATTGAAGAAGAGATGGCAGACAATGAAGCAAAATCAGCAACAAGAAAAATCGTGGCTAATGACCAAGCAGATTACTATTTAGGGATTACAAGCATTACGGTTAATGGAAAGAAAGCTTATGAGCTGAAAGGAAAATTCCTTGATGATTTGCACAAAAATACCTTTAGTGGTTCTAATGGGGAAGACGCGGTCAAGCATATCGAATACTTTTTAAAAATTGTTGACCCAATTGATTTACCGAATGTGAATCAGGATAAACTTAGAGTTGTTGTTTTCCCAATCTCATTGGTTAGAGATGCATGGAGGTGGTTTAATAGAATTAAAGGATCGATTACTAGCTGGGTCGCTTTAACTGCCAAAATTTTTGAAAAATATTACCCGCCTTCCCGCACTAGCAATGTTAACACCCCGATAATTAAGTGGGACCCTACTAATCCCAAATTCGAAAACTGGTTGGTCTCAAAGTTTGTGATCTACAAGACGATGGATATATTTACTAAAGGAGCTTTGTGGGACTATTGAAAATTGGGAAGCGACAAAATTAAGCCAATGAATGATGAAACTTTCGATCTTGAGGAAACTGATCACGATGATAAACAAGAAATCGGTGAAATTTTTAGGATTGAAACAAACTTGTTCGATTATAAAACATTGTTGTGCGAAAAATTCAAAGAGTTCAATTACCTACTCAAGATAGACCCGGATGTCCTTACTAATGATATTGAGGGATTCAAGACTTATGACGAATACATGGATGATTGGATTTATGAATGGAACGAAAACATGCCATGGGTACACGAAAAACCATGAACTATCATTGGAGTATGGACTGAACCCACTCTAGTCGTGCATTGTTGTAAGCCATTTAATTATAAAAGTGGGTATTCGGAGTGGCCTACCTGTAGCTGGAGAGAAGATAGATATTGTAATGGAGGAAACTTGCCAGGAACTTACATTGTAGGAAACACGCTCCATTACCAAGATTTATAATGGTATGAGGCTTTGAAGGATAGTGAGCTGAAAGAAGAAGCTTTAAGAAATAAGGCTATCATGGAAGGATTAATCAATGAAGATGATGAATCAAGTAATAATGGTTGGAGAAGATGGGACGGCTATGAGATTGCTGACCATGATCAAGAAGAAAGAGAATATGAGAATGAACATGAAGATGAGGAAAGATGTGAATTGTTTGATGACTATGAGTTGTCGGTTTGCACTATTAGAAGATTCGAGATGATCAAATATTCATTCGGACAAGACGAAGGGTATGTGGCTATTAAATAAGATGAATACGAAGGTTTGACGAATACAAGCAAAGGAGCAATCCACGCATATCAAGAAATCTTTCGCATGATGGACGAAGGGTGGATGGTAACAAGAGCCGAATGAAAAGAAGTTGAAGAAAAGTCTAACTTAAAGACTTCACTGTAAACAAAAGTGCTTCCCGAGAGACAACCCGGATTGTTATTTATTTTTATCGAGTCTGTCTTCCCAGACATCAATACGGCGTATCCGCTCCATACCATACGGCGTATTGAATGTCTAGACGTTATCAGTCCTTTATTTTTATGCACTTTAAACATTATTGTTAGTTCTGTCAATACGGCGTATTCATGCACATGATACGGCGTATTCAGCAGACTGACCCGTATTTAGTATTTAGTTTAGTTTAAATTAACCGTAGGTACCAAGATAGGAATGCATCATTTTTCCTATAATTTGCACAGGACCTCGCTGAAAGAAAAGAAATTGACAATGTTGGTGGAGAATCTACGATCTGGAAATTTTGAAGTGTTGGAGTCTTGAAACTTCAAGACGGCTGTTCAACACGTTCTTACTCATAAACTCAACTTGGAGAATCTACCGAGCAAAATATCAGGGGAGTTTCTCATTCTAATTCTTTTAAATTCCTGTTTTTAATGTTTTATCTATACAACGAGGACGTTGTATAATTCAAGTGGGGGGATGGGAATTAGAATGATACTTGTCTTATTTTTCACACTAAAATGCTTAAATTATGCTCAATTTTTTTTTCAAGCATACTTTTATGAAATTACTTGTTACATAACCCGCACACAATAACCCTTGTTAGATATTGTGAGGATTTAACCTTATCCATTTCCAAATGTTTACCCAAATTCCACAAAATATGAGTGTGTCGGTGATGTTGTAGACTTTAGAACTTGGTGTGTGTGTTATAATCTATTCGGACACTCAATAATAAGTACTATGGATTTAGATTGAGTAACTTGTTTAAATTGGTAAATTTTTAGGATTACACCCAAAAAGCCTTTATATGTTGTTTTATTAACTAGTCTACATGGTTAGTTAAATCCCCGTATAAACCCTTTGTTTACTCTCATCTTAAGAGTAAGATACCCCTAGAAAAACCAATAGAGCCAATCCTTTAGGAATTACACCAACTATCTATTTCGTTACACCTTTACACCTTAGCCTACCCTGTTAGATTATGTCCATTTATCAGTTGCTAGTTGCCAAAAGTGTAAAGTATGTATTTCCCGAGTCTTGTGTTAATTTTCTATCTTTGGTACGGTTGGGAAGAAATTTGCACATTACAAATGGGAATGTATAAAGTAGTCAAAACTCATGTATTTTTACTACCAACACAATTATTGGTACGTTCGAAGAATGAAGAATTACCGAAGGAATTATCCAGAGTTATTATGATCGTGAAGATGGTGAAATTACACCGAGTTTCGTAGTGTAGTCAAAAAAATTGAAAAAATTAGAAAAATCACAACAAAAAAAGAGAGAAGGAAAGTTTAAAGATAATCGTTTCGCAAAAGCTTAGACCGAAGGAATTATACGAAGGATCAATTATTCGTTGATACATCTTATAAGTCAATGATGTAGAGTACTGTATAAAGTGGAAGATATCACCACTTTTCTTGTAAAAGTATGTAAAGTATGAGATGATTGAGAAGTTGACCGTTACGGGAACGCCAACTTTGGTTGTTGTTTTTTATCTGTGATCAAGACGTCTGTAAATAGTTGTGTCTTTATCATGGTAAACGGACAGGAAAAAGTGTCTAGCAACTTATATCTTGGACCTAGACTATTTGTTTCGTAATTTTTGTTTAACAACATATTAATTCCTTTTCCTAATCATTAGCCATGGGTTTTACACAAATGGGGATGTGTACGAGCATGTATGTCTATTCCGTTATTACGGGCATGTATGCATGTCTCAGCTACCTTGCTGGTTTATTACTATTGGTGAAAGTTAGAAGATCCCTACTCTATATCATTCTTCATCCTAACCATTGGTTAAACTCGAATGTGATCGAACACACATGTCTATTCCGTCGTTACGGCCATGTATGTGTGCTTCAGCTGCCTTGTTGGTGTGGTACTTTTGGTGAAAGATTTTAGAATGATCAACCCTAAGCCTTATAATAAAAACCCATTTACCTTTATAAACTTGTTACTCCTTAGCTCTAGTGGTGGAGATGTGTATCCTTTCCAAGCCTATGATAGAATACTCGTAATGACCGAGCAATTGAGCGAATTAGTTACATGTTACCACATAGATTAGTTGAGTGATTTGAGTGTTTTCATCTTCCTATTTCGTGAGGTGTTTGGTTGTGTACTTGTAATAGATCAAATAAATGCTTAAACGGAAAAATCCTTAGGGATACATTTTTATAAACTTCTAAAGGCTACTTGAGGACAAGTAGGATTCAAGTGGGGGGATATTTGATGACATCAAATAACGTCTATTTTATAGCATCATTTATCCTATGTAATTAACCCATTTTGTATAATTATTGCAAAGAATTGTTACTTAATCGTTTGTATTTGAGAATTGCAGTAATTATGGAGTACTTGGTGAAAGTTAACTAAAAGGCACGCATTTTAGAGCTTAAACGAAGACATTTGAAGATTACTGTTCTGACAACCAATACGCCGTATCCATCAAGGAAGATACGGCGTATCCGTGCTTGCACTCACCAAAGACCACGAAGGAAACAAGATCCAATACGTCGTATCCAGAAGAAGGCAATACGCCGTATTCAAGCTATATGGAAATAAAATATTCTGGAAGATATCAAACGTGGTCCCTACTCCAAGAAACCCCTGATACGCCGTATCCAAGACTTTGGATACGCCGTATCGACCATATTCCAGACCCTATAAATAGAAAACTCAAAAACGAGTTTTAAGTGTGCTAAATCATATTCTCGATACCTAAACCATAAAAGTCGATTTTCAGAAGAGAAAAAGAGCAGAAGAGGTCGAGCAACGCGATTAATTCCATAGGAGACAACGTGTAATTTCTTATACTCTTGTAATCGTTCAGTTTTTGGTATCATTCGTTAACTCGGTTAGTTTACCTTGGCTAAATCATTACTTTTGTATTAATTATGACGTTTGAAGGCTAATACCTTCGGGTATTAGCCATTATTATGAAGATCTTAATGTTTGGTTTGTTTATCTCGATTTCTTAATTTATCGTTGATTGCTTGTTTATGTTTATCAATTTATACTTGTTTACGTGCTTTTGTATGCGACCTATCATTCAACTGGATCTAGTGATACAGACCAAGTAATCTAGATGCCGGGATAGCTCTCTATATAGTAATTTATACATCTAGACCAATAGGATCACAATTGAAATTGGCGGATAGTCCTTAGCACATAGACGATCTACTAGGCAATCAAGAATCAATCCAAGCTAAGCTCATGAGAAAACATGTTTAAACGTCAACATATTGTTGGTGATTTCATAGGTTTAGTTGGTAAACAAGAGTGGAACACAGCTTTCATGTAGTTATGTGACTACTATTAAGAATACAACATACATAAACAAGTATTATTGTTGACTAAGCTCATGACACCGAAGCTAATTTGTGGTAAACAGGGAGCATCAGTACATCATGTTGCATTAGTATTACTGCCTCGCCTTAACCGGTTGTCCCAAACCAACAAAGACCACCATAATGTATAATCTGACATGACTAGTATATCCGTTTGCTCATCGACGACAGAAACAAGTAGTGCTGATGCTTACCCAGATTGGGATAATTGGTCCAATTAGTATTTATCTTTATTCACTCGCGCCTCCTCCCTTCAACGGTCATGTGTACCGGTTCGATGAAACTAACGTTCAATGATAAGTTTGTGGCAGTAGTATAAAGTAGTTAGGTAGGTTTGTAAGCTACTT
Organism: Tanacetum coccineum; assembly: GCA_026074375.1. Lineage (NCBI taxonomy): Eukaryota > Viridiplantae > Streptophyta > Magnoliopsida > Asterales > Asteraceae > Tanacetum > Tanacetum coccineum. The sequence goes on from BQNB010011078.1 coordinate 9,011, forward strand.
AGGCAACACTTAAACAAGTCAAACTCGCATAAAGAACTTGTGTCCAATTTAAAAAGCAAACAATGTTTCTCACCCATAGTTATAAGCGTTTGTAATAGGTATAAATGTGGGAGGTATGAATCACCTTAGCATGGATAACGATACCACAGCAAATGGTGAAGATATAAGGAGGTCTAGCCGCGATGACTAGAGTAAATATGGGTATGAATTTGCATTTATCAAAGTAACAAGAAAGCATCCAGGTTAATCATTTAAAGCATCAAGTGTCGTTTGCGTTTTAGTAAATAAACGACTTTGAAATCTTTACAATGTTCTTAGTTATATCCCGATACTTACAAAAGTTACTATTTTTAGAGAAAACTTTCCCTTTTTGGAAACTTGTTAGTTTTCCAAACCGTTAATGGAGTCCCCTATTTTCTTAATTTTCAATATTTTACAAATCGGCTTAAACAAATTCTAAACGCCTTAATCTTTATGTTTAAATCGCCTAATATGTCCGTTTCTACACATTTTTATTATCCTACTTTTTTTATTAAAATCGGGCATCTCAATAAACCCTTTCTTGACATTGTCTTGATGTTCTAATTAATTTACCTAAAGTCTCTTATGTTTCGCTTGCATTTATACATCCAAAATCGTTCCGAAAGTTGCCCGAACTCGTCCCCCCCTTTTAACATTCCAAATCAGTAAACTCATTTATTTAGGAGGTGTTTTTTATAAATCTAATTTCTGATTTGTTGGTAAAAATGTCTCTCGTTTGTTTTACTTTTAGGCTAAGCGGCTTGCAATCGTTTATAGTAAGAATCTCATTCCGGATATCTTCGGTTTTTATTATAATTAAGTGATTCGGACCCGAAGGGCTTCGAATCGCCCGTTTTAGCTGCTGATCTGGTCATTACATTTCCGTTTTCGCCGAAAAATGTTTCGAGTTTCATTTGGCCATAACTTGGCCGTTTTAAGTCCGATTTTAAAGTGTGATATATGAAAATTTATTTATTTCGAAATGTGATCTTTCGAAAACTACGCTTTTTTGCTATGAAAACATTTTCAAATGAAGTCGCTCAAAACGACAAAAACTATTTGTGTGGACAGCAAGTATGGTTTTGCGAAATACCAGACCAAAAATAACCCAACTCGCATATTAGTGCCCTAATCTGTTGTCAACCTTTTTTTTTAACTAATCCACCACAATCTAACCTTTATCCAAATCTATTCTCTATTTGTTGCAACTCTCATCAACTCTCAATCTAACAAGAACAATATTATAAACTTAAATTTAAAGTTTTTGTAGTCAATATTTACTTCCATTTTATAAGAAGATGACAAATTTTAACTTATTTCTTTTGTTAATCAATTATCCAAACACATTGGATCTTTAATATTAACAATAGATCTGTAAGAACATAGATAAAACAACAAGGATTCAAGTAATACTTACAATCAAGAAGAGCAAGTTAGCAAAGAAACACTAGATCTATTACCACAACTAATAGAAATCTAATAAAAACCCCAAATAACCATTACAAACCCTAATTTTGTAGTCTTGATATCAAGATTTAATGCTTCCCAACACCTTAGATATTTACTAAGACTTGAACTTTAAACAATTGGTATTTTAGCTTAGAAATCAAAGTTAATGGCTGGTTGTTTGTTGGTGGTGGAGTGCCGGTCGTGGTTTTGGAGGAGTGGGGGGGTGAAAAAGATTTATGTTAGTGTCTTGCAAATGAATAAGAACCCTAAGTTGTGAGATATGGGATGTATATATAGTCCAAGACTAGGGTTAGGATGGTTCAAGTGATGCATGAGTGACCAACTCACTCCAAGAGGTTGTGGGCACCTTGGTTCGGCCGGCGAAACTAGGCTCACAGGACCATTGATGGTTCAAATTTGTTTATCTTGGCTCACCATTATGTAAAACTTCTTTTCTAGTTGGTCCAAAATGGAGTCAAATTGTGGAAGTTTGTGTAAAGTAAACACATGGGGTTCCATACTAGTGATATGTGCATGAGAATGACTCATTCATAAGTCATTTTCTCATCTTCCATGCACACATGGGTGGGACTTTCAAAATAAGATGCCAAATCTTTAATTTAGAGTCCAAGTATACTTGTTGTTGTAGTTTAGGTGCCACATTTGGCTAGGTAAAAAGAGATGAACGAAATTTCTAGGCTTAGGGTATAATATTATCGATAACTTGAGTTTACACGAAAAGATTTTGAGTTTCCGGGGTTCCGTTTGGTCAAAAACGCGAAAAACGTAATTTAAAGGATAAAACCTAAAAATTAATATCGGAAGTGATTAAAAATCACGAAACACTCAGGAAAGCTAATATAACACATATAATACCTAAAATAATTTATAACCGATGCCGGAACGCGTCCGACGACGTTTCTTAGTTTTTGCGCAGTTTAGTTCCTCGGTAAACTGTCAGATTTAAACGCAACGAATAAAATTTAAAGTAGATGATCGGAGTGAGTCGGAATACTAACCGGGAATTTACGGGGTGTGACAAATACCTTCAGGTATTAGCCATTATTATGAAGATCTTAATGTTTGGTTTGTTTATCTCAATTTCTTAATTTATCGTTGAATTGCTTGTTTATGTTTATCAATTTATACTTGTTTATGGGCTTAAGTATGCGACCTATCATTAAACTGGGTCTAGTCCTACATATTTAATGCACTACAACTTCAGTGTTATTTGGGCGTAGGCTAAAAGTCTGACATAGCTCTCCATATTGCAATTTATATATCTAGAATTATAGGATCACAAATATTGACCTATCCTTGCTTTTAGTTTAGTGAGTTTAGTTAAGCCATAAGGTGACCTTGGTATCAACAAGTACGTTCTCAATTAATTGGTAAAGACTTGGTTAGTGGACTACTAGTGTATGAAGAGCCGTTAAGCAGTAAGTGGGTAAAGTCTCTATGAGCTAGGGTTTAACAAGATCACCATTGCTTTAATCCCTAAGATAGATTATAATCAACAAATAAGGATGCTTTATGCGGATGCGTTTAATTGTGACAGAATTCTACGTGTCTAGGTCTTAGAAAGAAGTAACGCCTAAGTCTTAAGAATGATATGCCGCCACGAGATAAATAATTATTGCACTAAATAAACAAACCAACGTTATGACTGAATTAATAATGGTTAATACAGTTTTCTTATATTTGGCTAGACCGCTCTTTTATCTTTTGTTAATTTACTTGCGTGTGTTTTAGTGTCTTGAATTGATTTTAGTCACCACTAAACCCGTGCCAGTCTCTCAGGCTGAAAACCTCCCTTATCCATTAGATTTAGGAATTAACATAGGTTTAGCATATATTAGACTAACTTAGATTAGAAAAACTAAAGTATTAATAAATTAAAAGTGTTCCTCGCTCTTAGTGATCGACACCCTACTTACCATGAAACTCCCACCGACCGGGTACACTGTCCGTTAAAGTGTTGTTTTTGGTTAAGTCGACAAAATATAAATTTAAAACTTGATTCATAATTTACAACGACACAACGACACATCACTACAAAGTGGAGTTTTCATCAATCGTTGCAAGTCAAATTTTTCTTCATGCTTATTTCCTAATTTTATCACATATAAGTCTTTCTTCCTAATACCTCTACCTATGACTTTATTGTCCTTAATAATCTCGCTATCATATTCAAAAAATATAACCTTACATTTACTATCACATATTTGGCCTACACTTAACAAGTTAAATACTAAATTATCTACATGCTCTACATTAGAAATTTTAAGAGAGCCACGAGAAATCGTACCTTTGCCAATGATGTTACCGCGTAGATTACTACCAAAAATGACTTTACCTCCATTGTATGCCTTATAGGTTGAGAAGAGCTTTCGGTTGCCCGTCATGTGTTTAGAGCATCCAATATCTTTTATCCACTCATCGGGTTCGGCATATCTATTTATATAAGACAACAACTCAAAATTTTGGTCCTCAATATCTTATGGGTCCAAAGTTGTTAGTGCTAAACATCCCATGCATTTTTTCATTTGATTGGGATGTGGAAATAGAGGACACATTCCCCATGGCATGTAACTTTTGATTCTTTTCCTTTGGTGATTTCAGACATTCTCTGATAAAATGATTTGGATTACCGCATCTAAAGCATTTCCTATCACTTTTGCCATTCTTGTCATCTCGGCTTCTTTGAAACGTATTTTTATCATTCCGTGGTTGTCTTACGAATCTTCCTCTTCTCTTGAAGAACTTCTTGAAGTCTCTAACCACCATGGCGTACTCTTCGTCTTCACTTCCGAAAGTCGAACATTCTTCATCACTAGATTCCTTCTTATCCTTTAAAGCAAGAGATCTCCTTTCTCCTTTAGATTTGACTATTTCAGAGTCTTTCTTAATGATCATCTCATGAACTTTAAGGTTCCTGATGAGCTCATCAAGAGATAGTGATTTCAAGTCTTTCGACTCTTCAATTGCTGTGACCTTTGCTCTCCATTTAGGATGTAAAGCCTAAGAAACTTTCTAACATAGTTCTTGCTAGAGTAACCTTCATCAAGAGCTTTCAGACTAGTAATAATGGTATTAAATCTAGCAAAATCACTATCTATAGATTCGTCTCCGGAAATGATTGTTCATATTGTTGTACCAAAAGGTCAATCTTGTTATCTTTGACTTGGCTATTACCTTGATGGGTGATTAACAAAGTTTTCCAAATTTCTTTGCCGTATTACACATGAAAATTCTTTCATATTCTTTTCTAGGCAAAGCATTGTAAATAACCATTTTAGCTTCATTATTTTTCACAAGTCTTTTCTTAAGCTCATCATTTTGATTTTCAAAAGAGATAACCTCATTTAGTTTGGTTTTCGGATTATTTTAAACGGGTTGAAAATCACCGTTGGTAATAACATGCCAAAGATCAAGATCTTTTGATTTTACATACGTTTCGCATGTATTTTTCCAATAGATAAAACTATCGCTTTCGAAAAGTGGTGGTCTTTGCATAGATTGCCCTTCTAGATATTTGTCGGAATCCATAGATCGATCCAAGCTTTAAAATACAGTATATTTTAAAAATCTTGAGTGACCTCGGCTTCTGATACCAATTGTGGAAACTAGAAAGGGGGGGAGGGTTGAATAGTTTACCGGTTAGTTGGCGTTTTAAAAGTTTGCTTCGAAAATTAATTAGATTCGATTTGTATGTTTCAATCAACCAACAATATGAAACAATCAATAAATCTATCTACTCACAATCACAATATAAACAATGAAAGTTATACAAAACACAATAAAAGAGATAAGGGAAAGAACGATCAAACCACAACACCAAGATTTATAGTGGTTCGGCTACGAAGCTCTTCTTCACCCTACTCCACTCCCCGAGTATCCGACTCGAGATTTCACTATATCAACAAGCTCCCTTTAGGCAGATAAAACCGTTTACACGTCGTTTTCCAAGACTAAGCTAAATGTCGAGTCCTAATCTTAGCTAGAACCAATCTACCACTTTAGCAATGTATTTTAAGGACTAAAATACTAACCAACATACAATCTACACTATCAGATTCATACACTATCTGATCTTACACAACCATACAAGAACAATAAAATAGAGGTTTGGATCTTACAAGAAGGAGAAGATAACTAATCTATAACACTTCGTTTCTTGGCGAATACGAGTGTTCTTCTCTTGCACTTGATAGAAAAAGAAAGAAGATGAGATTGGATCACTTGAAACAAGATTAAACTATGTTAGTGATCAAGAGATTTAGAGAGAGAAAGAAGGTTTTAGTGAGAGAAAGAGATCTGAAAAATTCGTGCTGAGAGGTATGAACATTTGCAGAGAATAGTGCAGTATTTATAGCCAGCAAATGGCAACGTCTCCTGGCGGTGGTCTCGGCAGTCCCAGATATATCTGGGGGCTGTCCTACCTATAAGGGGGCCGCCCCTAGGTAGACACTCTCATTTTTGTCTTTTAGTGGAAAGGTTGAAACTGGTATAGAACCTTCTGTTTTGGGGGGGAAAACCAGTTTCACAATTTTTATAATTAAATAAAGCATTTTTTATTAATAAAAATATTTTGTATATTTTTATTTTTGTAAAAATACTTTTGTAGAAATGTAATGGTTAAGAAAAAATGTTTTCTTGATCACTAATCATGTTTAATGATTTGTTTATACATACCTTAAGTGATTTACATTGAAATGGAAATTTACGATTAATAACGCGTAAACGTTTATTTTTATCGTAGACGTTTTTACATTTTGTCATCTTCAAAACGTAGAGTATTCTAAAAGTATAAATAACGTTTTTAGGCATTATTTATATTAACATGTGCACTTTAGTTTTAGTAATCAGAGGTTGGAGCTGACTACCACCTATTCAGTATCAAAAATCTCGAAGTGAGATGTCAATAGATAACGTATGTATCTCCATGACAAATGAGACAAGTATCTTTTGAGAGAAACTTGAATGGCTAGGAAGGGTTGTGTATTGCATCACTAGGTCCATGACGACTTTCTTCAATACCAGACATCATCTTTGTGATTCTGATAGTTTATGTACTGACCCAGTTTTTGCCTAAAGTGTAGAGAGGGCTTCTTTCTTTAGACCCTTTATCCTTACATTTCTTTTTCATTCTTCAACCCCTTCAATGTTTACCAAGACTTCATTACTAACACCTTGTTGTAATTGTTCCAGTGTTAGCTCATGCCTTAGTCAACATTATTCTCTTTTCTCATTCATCTCTAAATCATACTTACGGACTGCTATTTCTAACTATGGAGTGTCCTTGGGTAGATCCCTCCGATTCTGGTTGGATCATAGGACAGTACCTAACCTTAACCACCTTATGACTTCAGAATCGTCGTAAATTAGTTGGTTATTGGGTATAAGATCAAAACCATAAAACCTTTTTCGAAAGATACTTCTAATGCTTTTCAATGGTTTTATTTTGAAATACTCACCCTACACATGTGCATCGAGATTCGAAATAGTTTCGCACATGTAGGTAAGAGTTGTTTGCACTTAAACTCTTGAGTCTTATAGATCATATTACTTTTTTATTGATCACATTTTAATCAAATTTCTCCCCTATGGAAATAACTAATCTCTTAGTATTTTCATACCAATTGATTAAAATTTGAGACATGAAAAAGTTTCATTGGGAGAAAAATGTTAACTTAGCATGAATGTGGAACAATTTTCTATTTTGCTCCCCCTCAATTTCATGTATGACACCACATATACGACATTTGAGAAAATATAGTTTTTGACGTTGTAAATTCTATGTGAAATCGAGATTGAGCCACTTTTATATGTTTTAACAAAATGAGAGTTTAAATATTTTTGACATTTAACATCTTTCACTTGTTTAAACATTTTGAAATGTTTTAGACACATAAAGTAGACATGTGAGAATGTGTCTAAAAGCATTAAAACTTAGTTTTAAAGGCTCCTCCTTAAAAATTGATCCTCTTTTAAGAAAGGATTCGACTTTTGAAAGTTTCATGAGAAAGGAGTGTTGAACACATAATTTTGAAAGATTTGGAAAAACCTTTTGAGAATTTCTTGAAAATTTGTGTTTAACTGTTTTGAAAACCAATGTTACTTGAGCTCTAAAGACTTTGAATGTCTTTGAATTGACGTTTTGTGTCAGGTCAAGTCCGAGAAGTTTTTATCTTCTCGTTGTGAGGATAACTGTACATGAGTGCACACTTTCCTTTGTTTGAATAACGAGTCCTAAACTAATATTTACTTAGAATTGATGTGTTCTGAGCAAGAAGATTTTTGAAAAAATGCTCATGATAAAGAAGATTTCTCTTCTTTTTATGATAAAGCGCACTGAAGCGTACACTAGCGCACTGCGAAGCGTACCCTTTTCTTACTACTTTAAAACCGATTCTGATTAAAGTCAAAACAGAATTCATTACTTGATCTCAAAACTATGAGTGTATGAACATAGCTCAGAACACACATGAATAATTGCTCTAACATACGATGTTCAGGATAAGTTAGCTTAAAGACTACACTTTACCTTACATATGAAGTCCGAGTTATGCAACTGAATCTACATAAGCCCTTATAAGAAAATTAAAAATTGAAATGTTTTAAAACGATTGAACTCTTGCTCGCCAACTTCATTACACACCCGTGTCACTCTCTTAATTCTTACATTACTCCAGGTACGTTAAATGTTATCGATTCCAAAACCATATGGGCTAGCTCAGATGGCTACCAAGGGTAACCTTGGGGAGGTTGTTACCACATGCGAGAGTTCTCGGGTTTGAGTCTCACCGAGAGGGGTTTCCTTTAAGAGCGAAAAAGGAGTGGGGTTTATCCCCTAAGGCGAAGGTTCGAGTCTTGCATACTGCCTAATTGGATGTCACCATGAGTTCGAATCACTAACAACTAACTTGTCATTCTAAAAAATGTTATCGATTCCAAGAGACATGTCGAGAAGATTCTTTTGGTATCTTATTGTAATTTTTTCGATTTTTGTATTTTAGTTTTTGAATAGATTTTTTAATTTTTGTAGTTTGATTTTTCTAAAAGATATTTATAAAGTCAAAATGAACAGAAATAATCAAAATAATTAAGAGTCGAAGTTTCCCATCACGTCAGTGACAATTAGTTCCTGAGTTGAATACTAGATGAAGTTGAATCAGATTGTTGTTGACATTTATCAGATGCATCAGCAGTAGTAACAGGAAGACTTTGAAACAACTTGATTTTCTCCATTGAAATATTCGTCGAACAAAGGACTCGAATTCTGAACCTTCCAGACTCTATCCTTGACTGTCATGATTATCATATCTATTGTAGGACACCATCGTAGACACATTCATGTAGTGCGAGGCTTGTCTACCGTTTTGTTTAAAACAACAATTTCAGAACATAGAGATATTCGATGCTTAAATAAACTGTTGTGTTCAAACGTCATTTAACATTGAGATTCGAGGCTTGAACTGTTTTGTTCAAATGTCATTGTCTTTTGATCATCAGTTTTGAATCCCATGTAACACTGGTTTCTGAGATATTAGCCTTTTTAACAACCATACTCTGAGATTTTCCTTCTTGACATTATATGATGTACATGCACTTAAATTAATACTTTGTCCTTTCTGAACATTGATTGATGTACCTGCACTTAAATCCAGAGTTTCTTTGCATTCATGAATTTTTGAGATATCTACATTGGAACCATGTGAGGGTTCACAGTCAACCTTGCTTGTACAAGAAGCAAATATATTTCCCGTAGGAACCCACCTAAGACCAACAGTTTTAAAAATTCTACCCGTGGATTTCCACCTAAGACAAGATCTAAGATATGTTTTCTCATACACAGCAGAAGACTTATTAGGAGAAAATCTATGTCATGTGAATATCTGCCTTACAGGTTTCTGAATATGACTCTTTTGTTTTACGAGTTTGTTACTATTTCTGATCTTATGAGGTTGTATCTTAGCACACGAATTGACCTCTTTTAGGAATTTTGTTACACAAGCATCGTAGTTTGCTTTAAAGACACATTTCTGACATGTAGAACAAACAAAGTGTTTGAAGTCCAGAAAAGAACCACAACTCCTAGAGTGTTCTGCTATGAGCACAGTTGTTATCGTTACGCAACTACTCTTAGATGTAGGCCATTTCCTAGTCATTTGATTAGTGCTCCTAGGTTTTGGTTTGCTACCATTAGTAGTGTTTTGTAATCTAGCAGAAGGTATCACACTAGTTTTTGACTTCATATATCTTTCTTGTGTCTTATTCTTAGCTTCATCTAGGTAGTGATTATGAACCATGTCATTTGAGCTAAATCTTGGCATGTTCTTAGATCTATTTCTAGATTCGCTAGATGCAATCACGTGATGAGGTTTTGCAAAGGCATATTCTCTTACTTTAGGCCAATAATGTGGAGTGACTGGTTTTGACAAATCATTTTTCACATCAACTTGGGAGGCAAACCATGGTTTTGAAAATTTAGGTCGTTCAGACTTAAACGCAGTCGGTTGTCTAACAACTGATTAGTTTCTGAGTGATTGAAAAGGCGGTTTCCTCAAGATTGATGGTTTTGCAAACTTAGTATCCACACTATTTCCTGTTATCTTTCTTAATTTGATTTTCAATGTTGCAGTTGTAAACACCTTTTCCTGAATTTGAGCTTTTAAATGCTTGTTTTCTTCAAGTAATTTAGCCACTTTACGTTCCAGTTTGATGTTAATTGATTCAATTACATGTATGCCATTTATAATTTTAGCTTCATTACTTTTTTCTTTCAAAAATTTACCATGTTTTATTTTAAAATTCATTTTGACATTTAAGTTCAAGAGCAATACAATGTGCTTTCAATTTAAAAAAAATCTTTTTGAAATTGGGCAATTGATGTGCGGTCGTTGAAAACTCACAAGAAGTTTTACAACTCCCTAGGCAGGTTATCTAACCATTGTAGTGTAGTATAGGCAAGACTCGGGGGTTGTTATCATTCTTTAGGGGAATAGGTTAGGAAGGCTTGAACATAATGTAACTAAGGTCTAAGGGGTTGAAAGAAGATTATTTTTGTATTTTTATATTTTATGAAGCAGGTAAAATTCAGGTTTTGAGAGGTTTGGTTTTAAACTAATTAAACTAATATTAAACTAAACTACTTTGGTGGAAACTCGATGGGAAAACAAACGTATTTACTTAGCCATGCATTACTCCTTAGTTTGCTTCTCCTAATCTTATTGCTTTGTCACTCTTGTGATGATATGTGTAAGTATTTCTTAGGTCATGAACAGAGTACACGAATCCGCCGTCTATGTAGTATTCCATTAAGGCAACGCACAGGTAAGGTTGTATGAATACTATTACAAGGCCCGTAAGAGTACATTGCATGCATTAAATTACTTAAGAGGGATCAACCATATTAGGGGTAAGGTGGTATGAAGACTGTTACCGATGGTAACCTTTCTATACACTTGTGTTTCCCTAGACGTCTATGCTGATGTAATATTTTATAGCCAGTTTTCTAGAGCCTAACGCCCACATCCATCACAAGAAGCAATAATAAAAGGATCTACAAACTAAGTTTCATGCAATCATAAGTAAATACTAATGGATCTAGCCTAGCATGTTAAAGAGAAGCGAAGAACAAGAATCAATCAAACAACACATAGACCTATTGAATGAATAAAAGATAGAAGACTTCACTTGATTAAAACATGTGTTTAAGGCTGATACAAGATGGTTTTAATACCTTAAAAACAAGCCTAAAAGCTGCTGCACTCGAACTATATCGTTTCCCAGAAGTTGCACACTTAAAACCCTAAAAACGAGTTTGTATATATAGAAAAACGGTCGCGACGGCGTCGCGTTATAATTCTGACGCCGTCACCGAATATTCTAGGGCTTCACTATGTCGGTTAAATTCTGACGTCGTCTTGATTTCTCTAACGCTATCCCTTGTATATCCTGATGCTGTCACAATGATTTGTGACGCCGTCTCCAGCCACTGTATGGCTATTCTTCTTTGACTTTGGTGTAGAGTTGTAATCTTGTTCGTTTCTTCCCCAAATGAGCCCAAGTCATGTGTATTTCCTCCAAAAGCTTCCCAGATGCTAAAAACACAAAAAAATGATTAAGCACATATTTTAGGCATATGTGTATGATTTAAGGGGTTAAATGACCCCGAAAAAATATATAAAATGACACCTCATCAAATACCCCTACACTTGGGATTTTCTTGTCCTCAAGCAAATGGGCTTTTCTACCTAGACAATAGCAATATCAGGGGCATTTAACTTATTTTTAAAGATAGTTTATGACACAACCTACTAGACCTCGTAATTAAAAGTACGAAGATTATATACTAGCACCTCACATAAGTGTTTGGATTCTTTCTTTCTCTCGGGTGTATAATGAATTATAACAATATGGGAAACGGAAAATTAACACTTATTACCTGTCATAGCATATAAATTACCATAAGCTTGATAAAGGGTCAAACCTCCACGCTATGGCGTAAGCACCTAGGAATTACTATCAGAGAGGTCTTTAAAGGGTTGAGATGTTTGGGTGTAAGTTAAACGGAAACGGAAACGGATGGGATATATTTGGGTGACGTTAGGTGGATTTTGGTGAATTTGGGTGGTGAGTTAATTAATATACAAGAATACATGCGACGGCGTTGCTAAGCCAAGACTCGACCACACTAGGACTAAGATATACAAAACTCTACATCCAACTCTTTCTTTTCTTTTCTGACATAAACATAAACATAAGCAAGATGCCAGCCCGTACATTTTTTTCTTTCTTTTTCTATTTTTTTGATTTTCTTTTTCTTTTTTTCTCTTTTTTTTTCTTTTCACCATTTTTTTCATATTTTTTCCGTACACTTTTGCCATGCCATCTGCTGAAACATAATAATACATGAGTTGGGGTTTATAAACGTACCCCTATACTTGAGTTTTAGAACTCATAAATATAAACTAACTAATGACCCGAATTGAAAGGATCAAAATAACATGGAGTGTATTAAGCACATATGGGGGTAATAATTTGACTTTCTTCCCCAATTCTCCATAAGATAAAAACTATCATGAATCCCAATTGTCCCAAAACTGTATATACTAATAAAAGACTCGACTTAGCAACCACGTACTCAAGCAATTAATTATCTGGGTTTTACAATAATGTACTAAAAACGAGTACATACAAGGAAGGCTAAGCCGATTTGGGTGTAACATTTGGTGTGGGTGTAAACAATGCTCTTCATTAATAATCTGGAATCCACCAGAAAATTACGAGAACCGCGAAAAGGATAGGCTCGGAGGGGTGTACTAGGGGTATCTTGCACTGTGAAGCAAGGGCGTGGGGATAATTATATGATCGGTGAGACCATAATAACAAATACAGGTTTAAAACAGGGTTTATCCTAATGCCTCTTATCATTTAGCAAATCCTAATCACACGAATGTGATCTCACTTGCGGTCTCGGGATGCATCACTAAAGCAAGTTTTAGAATTTAATATACTACCGGTACACTCTCATATAGTTTTAACCGATACCAATGCTCAAGAAAAAGCGACAAAACCACATATGCACGAACAAATCCATGAACGCGACATACATGATTGCTCATTCCTTAACTCGAACAAGCTAAAGGTAAAAATATCTTAGGTATCAAAGATGGATACCTGAATTCCTAAAGATCTAGGGGCGAACCTCACATTTTTGGGGTGGAGTTTTTTTGGGTGGTAGGGTTTTTGTGCTAGTCATATAATTCTTATCCATGAGACGCTATTAATACTTGATTTTCGTCGATATGTGCCATAAAATTTTTTAAATTTGGTTCAAAATTACCTTCTATGCTATGTTTCGGTATATTACTCATCTTTTTAAGGACAAAGCAAATTGCAATTGAAGGAATAGTTTCTAAGGCTTATTTTTCCTCTACACTTAAATTGAACATTGTCCTCAATGTTCTTAAAAGTATCCAAATAAATGGATAAAGGGAAAAGAAAAAGTTAAAAAAAAACTAGTACTCCTTTGGTTTTGCTCAATAATTGAGAAGAAACAAATGATAAGCTGGCTAAATCGTCATCCAAGAATCGTCCATATGAAACTCCTAAGAACTCCAAAGCTTCTTCTTATCAAATATAACCTGCAAATCAAAGACAAGAAACAACTATACCTAGCGTAAAATCGGCGGGATAATGATATATACAACAAAACTTTTAGGGTTTGACTCTATGAAAGCGATAAAGATAGGATGAATGTGTTAATGTAATTGTGGTTTTCTGTAGGTTTTTAAGAAAATTACAAATTCTAGAAATTATACAAAATTAATTATCAGAAATTTAAAGAAAAAACAAAGTTTACAAGTGCTGGAGACGTGACGCCGTCAGGATTAATCCTGACGCCGTCTCCACACACTGTAAACGAATTCTTCTTCTTTTTTATGGAAAAATTTTCTGCACGCAAACCCATTAGTTATTTCATGTAGAAAATACTGCATAAAACCACGAAAATTATTAGCACAAACATATGACTCTGACAAACATGACACAAGACGCGAATTAATCTAAACGATTTATTTAATATGCTTGAAATGGTCTTTAGAAACCGGATATTTTCCCCTACACTTATTTTATGCAAAATACCTTTGATTGTAATTAAGACGAAGTTAAAGACAAAACAAAGCATGGTCACATAATTCAAACATATAAAAATAAATAATAAAGAATTAAAACACACAAGACACTCCTAAAATGCGAGAAAATAATATGGATTGGGTTACCTCCCAACAAGCGCTTTTGTTTATTTAACGAGTCTTGTAGCTAGACTCGGAGTCGCACGTCCTTACGTGACTCCTCCTTCATCATCCAGTCCAGTCAAGTATTCGGGTCCAAGCTCTAAACATTCCTTATAGAACCCTAATATCTTGTTCATTACGTAGTCTACTCCTCTTCTCTTGTCCTCCTCGTTCCTAAAGTAGACTGATTTTGTGTGCTCTTTTTCCAAATCCGATAGTGAATTATATTGCTCTATCTTATGGGGCATCTTATAGGCAATCTCATTGGCTCCACCCCTGAACCTCACTACTCATGAGGATAAATCATGAGTCATCTTGGATATCTCTACAAAAGGTTTTCCTAGTACCACTTATGATAGCCTAGGATCTATGATCGAACATATCCTCAAGAATCATGAAATCAGAAATATAAGTGAAGTTTCCTACAAAGATATGCATTCGTCTAACTCTTCTCGTGAAATTGCTTATTCCTCTAATTCCCTCAGGATCTTCCCTAGGTTCGAGTTGTTTTCTTATAATCCAATTGTATTGCATACGAGTCATGACATTTATAGGGGAATTAAGATCTATGTAGGCTTTTTCCACATGTACATGTCCTATGTTGCATGGTATTTTCAGGTTCGAAGGACATCCTCCTATAATGATGGGGTTTCTAAAAAACAAAGACGGAATTAGGGCACACATTAAGTACTTATGATATGCTAGTTCGCTCCTAGTTGGAAATATGTCAAAGTAATCTACCTCTAATTCTCCTGTTACTGCACTTTCAATCCCTTCTAATTCCTCTTTGTTAGAAGCATCATACTTTTTAATTATTTTGACAAACATTATGTCTCCATCATTCTCATTTGTGCAAACAAATTATGTGTCAGGTGATGGGGGAGAACCAAGTTTAATGATTCAAGGAACGAATTGAGCTTACAAACCTTTTCTGTGATAAATGGAATTTGATGGATTAGGTGGTGATGGTGGGTTGGTGTTAATGTATTCTGGGTCATCCTTTTCTTCCTTTCCTTCTTCTTCTAACCCCTCACTTTCCTCCTCAACTTTGACAATTGTGTCATGATCATTGTCCTTAGTGCTAGGTTTTACGATCCCTGTTTCCCCAGGCTCATCTTCTTTGCTTAAAATGGTGATCGTGTTGATGAAATGAACACGTTTGGGAGAAGATGAGTTCCTATATTGTTCCCCTAAGGATGATTGAGATTGATATTTTGGGGAGAGTAGATTTGACGGGCTTTTAATTCCCTTGCCTTGAGGTGTCTCATTTTCATTAACCGTTATTGTTTTAACTTGAGGTTGGTCTTTTTGAAATTTATTTGTTTGCTTGGAACACATTTTAATAGCATTGATAGAATTGTGGATATGAGATGAGCATTGAGGGTCTTCTATTGGGTAAGAAAGAGAAGACAAAACTAAAGATGTAGAGTTAACATTCAGTTTCGGGTTCTTAACCGTGTCACTTGGGAGTGCTCTCGTCATTCGATCATTGATGGCCTTCAAGAATGTGTCAATTTTATTGGTCATCTCGCCTTGTTGTTGTTTGAAATCGGCTTCAAACTTAGACAATCTAGCATTTTAAGATGCTATAAAACTGGACACCAATCCTTCGAGATTTGATTGATTGTTAAAATTTTGAGGGTTGTTGAAGGGCGGTTTAAGAACGAACCGTTAGGTTAAAAATGATTAGGTGGGTTTGAAAAATTATTTTGAGAATTTTGAGATTGTCTCTACCTAAGGTTTGGGTGACTTTTCCATGATGAATTATAGGTGTCACCAAGATTGTTTTGCTCGGGTTTAAAAGTGTACCACTTGCCTCCCGCTTCGTCTGTACGCGAGGATGCGTATTCAACAAAAGCTTGCTCATGATTTTCCATGCAATATTGAGTATCATTGGGACCACTACAAATCTCGCATGAAGAAGCGATTTTGTTCACTTGAACATGTGATCTAGGAGCACGGTGAGCTTCCATCAAGCATTGGACTTGATTTTCGAGCTTGACGATACGATGGTCGGATGTACTCGGGACATCTTGAGGCAAAGAGATTGCCTTGACCGGTTTAGCAAAGTCTCTTGGGTTTTGTTGTCATAGAGGGCTAGGTCCTCCAATAGTGCCCATCCTTCTTCTGTGTTTTTGTCACGAAGCTTACCATCAGCCGATTGATCGATTGTTCGCCTCGTGGCGGGAATGACATGGTCATAAAAGATTTGGACTTGGAGCCAAAGATCGATGCCATGATGAGGGACTTTTTGGAGTAAGTCCTTAAAACGAGTCCATGCTTCAGAAAGAGATTCACCCTGATGTTGTTGGAACATCAAGATGTCATTTCGGAGTTTAGCAGTCCTTCCCGGTGGAAAGAATTGAGTAAGAAAACGGGTAGTAAGATCCTTCCAAGTAGAGATGGATCCTGCTGGAAGACGTTCAAGCCAATTGCTGGCTTGGCCGAAGGGAAAATTAAAATAAACGCAGGCGCGTCCTTTCCCTATTTGCAACATCAAGGTCGAGTGAGTCTACAAGTTTTAGAAAATCCTTAAGATGTTGGTTTGGTTCCTCGGACCGACGTATGTGGAAAGAGCATCCGTTTTGCACCAACCGGATGGTGTCGGATCGCAGAGGCATTACATTGTTCCCATCGGGGAGCTCAATGGTGTTTCGATAGCCCTCGTGGCTAGGTCTGGAGTAATCTCCAAGAGTACGGATAGGATTTTCGTTTTCCATGGAGGTCAATGAATAAGATTTACGAGACAAATAACACATAAAAGTTAGACTACAAGAAAGCTAATTGACAGAAATTAAAAATCTCACTTGATAGGAATCAAGTGAGTAGACCTAAGCTAAATAAAATTCAAAACCTAACTATTCCCCGGCAGCGGCGCTAAAAACTTGATGTGCGGTCGTTGAAAACTCACAAGAAGTTTTACAACTCCCTAGGCAGTGTACCTAACTGTTGTAGTGTAGTATAGACAAGACTCAGGGGTTGTTATCGTTCTCTAGGAGGATAGGTTAGGAAGGCTCGAACAGAATGTAACTAAGGTCTAAAGGGTTGAAAGAAAATTAATTTTGTATTTTTATATTTTATGAAAGCAGGTAAAATTCAGGTTTTGAGAGGTTTGGTTTTAAACTAATTAAACTAATATTAAACTAAACTACTTTGGTGGAAACTCGATGGGAAAACAAACATATTTACTTAGTCATGCATTACTTCTTAGTTTTCTTCTCCTAATCTTATTGCTTTGTCACTCTTGTGATGATCTGTGTAAGTATTTCCTAGGTCATGAACAAATTACACGAATTCGCCATCTATGTAATATTCTATTAAGGCAACGCACTGGTAAGGTAGTATGAAGACTATTACAAGGCCCCTAAGAGTACATTACATGCATTAAAACACTTAAGAGGGATCAACCATATTAGGGATAAGGTAGTATGAAGATTGTTATCGATGGTATCCTTTCTACACACTCGCGTTTCCCTAGACGTCTATGCTAATGTAATATTTTATAGCCAGTTTTCTAGAGCCTAACGCGCACATCCATCACAAGAAGCAAGAATAAAAGGATCTACAAACTAAGTTTCATGCAATCATAAGTAAATACTAATGGATCTAGCCTAGCATGTTAAAGAGAAGCGAAGAACAAGAATCAATCAAACAACACATAGACATATTGAATGAATAAAAGACAGAAGACTTCACTTGATTAAAACATGTGTTTAAGGCTGATACAAGAGGGTTTTAATACCCAAAAAACAAGCCTAAAAGCTGCTACACTCGAACTATATCGTTAGGGTTCGTTTCCCAAAAGTTGCACACTTAAAACCTTAAAAACGAGTTTGTATATATAGAAAAACGGTCGCGACGGCGTCGCGTTATAATTCGTCGTCGCCCACCGAATATTCTAGGGCTTCACTATGTCTGTTAAGTTTTGATGCCGTCGTGATTTCTCTGACGCCGTCCTTTGTATATCCTAGTGCCGTCACAAGGATTTGTGACGCCGTCTCCAGCCACTATACGGCTATTCTTCTTCGAGTTTGGTGTAGAGTTATAATCTTGTCCGTTTCTTCCTCAAATGAGCCCAAGTCACGTGTATTTCCTCCAAAAGCTTCCCAAATGCTAAAAACACAAGAACAAACGATTAAGCATGTATTTTGGGCATATTTGTATGTTTTAAGGGGTTAAATGACCCCGAAAAAGTGTATAAAATGGCACCTCATCAGTAATGGTCTTTTTGAGAAAAATATTTTCAGACTCGAGAGATTGATTTGGAAGTTTAGTTGTTTGATTTTCAGGTAATATATCAAGCAGATGAATTTTGATTTGACATTGTACAGTATACTGGTCAACCCCTTCTTCATTATTGAATTTAGGATGCTCAGCATGTTGTTGTCCTGTAGCAACTACATTACATTCAGCAGTCAACTATACCTCAGCCATTGGCTCTTCATCATATATAGGTCTGATATCCGCATCATGAACATCAGTATCATTCCCTGACCTGATGCTTTCATTTTGCACTTCTGATTCTGTCTCACTGCTTTCTGTGATAACCAAACCAACATCCAATGCTTTACCCGTATCAACCTTACTTTGTTGCGTCTACAGCTGTCTTTTATTCACCCTTCTATCATACTGTCTTTGATGACGTGTTCTTTCAGCAATCGACTTCTTAACATTTCCTAAGTGTTCAAGTAGTGTATCTTTGAAATGTTTAACTGCGATTCCAGTGTATTCAACAAAGTACTTGTTTGTCTTTTGACTGTCATAATCCAAAGAAAACCGCGAATCGATGAATTGATAAAACTGTCTGTTAAGCACCCAAAAAGTTGTCATGGATCCATCTTCTTGAAATTCATCTTTGTCAAGTTGCTTTTGTAGTTGATCTACGTTGAGGAACATCGTACTTGTAAAAGTCTCATCATCTTAACCAAAGAGTGACAGAAATTCCCGTTTGAATCAATGTTCGATATGAGTGCCTTTTAAGTCTTTTTTTGAAAGAACTTGAAGGTGTGAATGAAGTGATCGAAAATATGCCATGCATCTCTCTTTTGCTTTTGACATCTTTTATTTTATTGCATGCACATCTTTTGTTTCCGAATCCAAGCTGCTTTCCTTCACTGATTTGTTGAATACAGTCTCTGAACTACTGTTTTCTTTCGAAGAATAAGTGTTTTCCATGACGATTGAGTCAGCATTCAATGCTTTGATTGTATTGATCTGAACTTCTTGTGTCTGCAACTTCTTTTCATTCAAGAGTTTTTGAATCTCTTGTTCATGAAGGATTGTTTCGAGCATATACTTCTCAATGAAGTCAAAGTCTTTGAGTATCCATTCTTTGAAGAATTGAGGTTCCATTCCCGTGTATTTCTTAAACTCTTGTCTACTTTCGAAAGTCAAAGACTTTTGCATCTCGTAATTAAAAAACCTGTCAAACGGTGCCTTGAGTGCTGTTAAAGCAATCTTGAAGTCATTCTCATGGAGCTTGTCTTTGGTAAGTTGCTCTTCTAGTTTATCCAAATTCAGAGAGAATATTCTTTTGAATGTACTAACTTCTACACCAAAGATTTGTAGAAATGCTCGTTCAAATGCACCTTCGGGAATACTGTTATAGCTTAGAAAATCCTTCCTTAAGAGAAATGCGGTGTTTGTTTGAAGTACTCTAAAACTGTTCATGTAACCTCCTTTTGAGAGTCGTGCCTTCTCTTGAAGTCGTTGGATCTCTTGATCTTTTAAAACCGAACACAAAGAAACTGTGTCTTTCGTTTCCATTTTATCATATTGGTTGTGAAATGAGTTACGGATCTTAAGTAGATACAATGATGTTTTGTTGCGTTGTGTTGTTGAGAAATTAAGATGATTCTGATTTTCACCTAAATCAGGAGGAATTGATTGTCACCTAATTCAGGAGAAAATGATTGTCACCTAACAGGAGGAAATGATTATCACCAATCAGGAGGAAATGATTGTCACCAAACAGAAGGAAATGATTGTCACCAAACAAGACGAAATGATTGTCACAAAATAGGAGGAAATGACTATCACCAACCAGGAGGAAATGATTGTCACCAAACAGGAGGAAATGATTATAACCAATCAGGAGGAAATGGTTGTCACTAAACAGGAAGAAATGATTATCACCAATCAGGAGGAAATGATTGTCACCAAACAGGAGGAAATGATTATCACCAATCAGGATGAAATGATTGTCACCAAACAGGAGGAAATGATTATCACCAATAAAGAGGAAATGATTGTCACCAAACAGGAGGAAATGATTATCACCAATTAGGAGGAAATGATTATCACCAATCAGGAGGAAATGAAATTCGCTTGATTTCCTCTTCCAAATCCTCTAAACAGGAGGAAATGAAATTCGCTTGATTTTCTCTTCCAAATCCTCTAAACAGGAGGAAATGAAATCCACCTGATTTCCTCTTCTAAATTCTCTAAACATGAGGAAATGAAATTCGTTTGATTTCCTCTTTCAAATCCTCTAAACAGGAGGAAATGAAATTCGCCTGATTTCCTCTTCCAAATCCACCTATTTCAAAACTTTCACAACCAAAAAAAAACTTGTAAAAAACACACTTTTTGATGTTTTTAATCAATTCTTTTTGCAAAACAACCTTTTGTATTGATAAATCTTTGATAAAAATGCAAACTTTATGGTTTTTAACAATAAAATCACATAATTTTTTTATTTTCGTAGCCTATAGGTTCGAATGGAGCAAAAGTGACTCAAAACTTGTATTAAACACACACAAACACCACTAGATCAACCCCTTGGCGATTGATACCACATGTTGAAATAGAAAGCTTGAAACTTTTTAAGAAAATAAGCTTATTCACAAATAAGCCGAGACATATAAGCATAAAATAAGCTCGTGTATAAGCATAAACAATAAAAAAAACACTCATCCACCCATTGGCTCTTGATACCAATTGTTATCCCAAAAGTTAACCCATTTCACAACAAGAATAAGAAAGAAAGATGTAGAAATGTAGAGAGGGAAAGTGAAGAACTAGAGAGAAGGTAGAGAGAAAGTGGAAGGTTGGATGATTAGATTAGAATATAGAAATGAACCATCAACACCCTCTCCACATGAGGAGAGGGGCTTATATAGTGTCATGCCTTAACATAGGCGTATGGGCCGGGCTCGGCTTTGGTTGGGCTTAAGGCCCACAACCTATACAATATTAGCTTACATCTCGAGCCCGAACCCGCTACTTAGCCTATTACATTAATACAAAGTTACACAAGACATAATGACGAGACTTAAATTAGAATGACCGTGACTTTCTTGTTCGCCTTAATATTTTAAGGCTAACAAACGTGTGTATAAAAAAGTGTAAAAATGTGTATAAAAATGTGTATAAAAATGTGTATAAAAACATGTATAAAATGTGTGTATAAAAACATGTATAAATTTTAGAAATAATAAGAAAATAGAATTTTTAAAGAAAATCAAATTTTCAATTAATTATAAACGGTCGTTAGTATAAAAGAATAACGTTGCAATAATAAAATAAGCGGTCGTTAACTTAACCTGCTCCAACATGTCAAGTAGGTCACCGGTACATACAATAGCACCAATTCAAAAAGTTAGTGTCACATTTGAAAAAAAAAGTAGTATACATAAAATAACAAAAAGTGTCAAATACAGTACATCTTCAGATAATTAACCCAATATTAAATGATATTTTGCTCCATATAAAAGGAGCGACATTTGCTAACATATACATGAGTTTTTACGTGAATTATTGCTGCCATACATGAGCTCTTGAAGGCAGAAAAGAGACATTTAAGTATTATTACTCATCGTAAAGGAATGTCATTGCATGAACTTTTGGAGCTTGGAAAAAGTGTTCCATCGTATTGCAGACGTCTTTCCTTCGCTCCAATGTATTTTTTAGCTTTGGATCTCTAATAGGTGTTCCAAGTCGAATGTGGCTTGGTCAGATTGGGTTTCATGTTTCATCCCCTAAAATCTGCTTGGTGTTGCTTGATTGGTTTATCTTTCTGTAGTTGGTTATATGTCTTGAAGCTTTTCTTCTAAGTTTCTGCTTTCTGATTTGTCTTTTGGTGCTGTCCAACTCTTGCTTGGAGTAAGACTGTTGTATATTTTTTTTTGTCTTGCATACCCAAAAAACAAATTTTGTTTGGCTCTTCAAAAAATTTGTGTCAACATACCCAAAAAACAGTTCAGTGGTTTGCTTGGCTCTTCAAAAAACAAATTTTGTGTCAGGACTTGAACCTTGGATTGTGCACTTGTATACCCAAAAGCACGTGTGTAACCCCGGTTTCAAAAACCGGTTTGGACCCGACCCGATTTTGTGAGGATAATTGAGGACCCGGGAAATCACCTTTTTCTGATTTTCTTATCCTTTCTATCTTATCTTGAGACAATGGAGGACCCCTGGAAATCACCCATATTCTCATTTTTCTAATCCTATCTATGATTTACTGTGCTATAAATATTTGTTTTTATTTTACATTGTAAATCACAACTTACATACATACAATCCTTCTAAGCAAATTCAAAAACTATCACCTCAATGCAATTGAATCGCTTCAACTACCACCAGTGCAGGTTCAACAGTGCACTGACAATTCGTGAAATCAACACAAATCGAACCCCCGAAGTTTGGAAGACTTCAACATGTGTCATTATGACCAACGGACAGAGAAAAAGCTCAATTCAAGTATTTGCTTCCATTCTTCTCGAGGGTTCCCAACACGACGTTGAAGAATCATATAACCATCCGCATTGTGATATTAAGGCGCAGCTAGAATCAGAATTCCGGAGCGAGGTAAACGTCGATGGTTCGAGATGGTCAAATTTTCATGTACAATCCGGATTATCTACGTGAACAATTCGCGAGTTTGGTGAATCAAAAGATGGTATACCCATTCAACCACGTTTGACCACGAGCAGCCAACGGGGTGTTCCAGAACACTCTGCAACCAAGATACACTCATGTAAGTCGTTCTACTCTCAAACGTGATGCAATGAAATTATGGGTAGCGGCTAAACAAGCAACAATTGATGGTTTTGCTAACTTAAATACTAGGGTCAACCTAACAACGGATGTAAGGATCCTCTACCGTCATAATTGCCCCAGGTTCTTCACCATGTGTGTTACCGCACAATTGTATTGAACCTAGTACTTGCAAATGATGAAGGCGGGTCAATTCATTCGAAGAATTTCCGTCTCCTCACACGTGTACAAACTTGAAGTATATTTTGGAAAAAGCTTTGTCATTTATGGTTTTACAAGAAAAAATTATGTCCAATTACTTTGGATAATGCAAGCAACAACTACAAGCGCCATGGAAAAACTAATATTTAAAATACACCCACAATGGCGGGTATGTTTTTATCAAAGTCGTTGTGGTGCACACATCATTAACTTGTAGAGCAAGCTGTTTTAAAGGTCCCCATAATTAATCACATAAAATAGTCTTTCAAAAAAATGCTTAAAAGATGTTTTTAAATCTGGTGATTAAAATCCGAAAACGCTATAAAGGAATCTGTAGATGCATGATAAACCTTGTTAATCACCAAATTGGGACGTTGATACACGATGGATATCCACTTTGAATGTTCAAAGTGTTTGAAGCAGAAAACCACGTTGCGTATTTTCATGACATTTTATGGTCAATAAGAAGGTAGTAATGTTTAAAAAATTTCCGGTTGGAATATTGGTTAGATTGAATGTTAAACCCATTACTTGAAGTGTTTCAAAATGCTACGGTTATTTTGTCGGGGGTTTACTACCCAACATCTCCATTGGTACTTCAACAGATTTTTTTCATTAGTTGCAAATTATCTGATTTAGAACTTGAGGGGGGGGGGGGGGGTTGTTGTCATGTATGGTTAAACCAATGAAGAAAAAACTTAGGAAGTATTTTGAAAACATGCCACCGATAATTACTTGTTCAGCCGCTTTAAATCCATGTTTTAATGTATCCGGGGTAGACTATCTTATCGAGAATATAAGTAGGGACTTGGAGTTTCAAGATGATGGTTTTGCAACTAGGTCATTGGATTGGTTTCACGAATCTTTTCAAGGTTTGTATAATATGTATTATACAAAATATGGTACTAACCATACTCAATCAACAAGTGGTGGGGGTTCTTCATCGGGGGTGAGTCGTGATCCTTATGCTCGTTTGCTACACGGTTTAAAAGGACATACAAAAAAGGCAAGGACTGATCCTACAATGTCCTCCGAGTATGAGCAATATCTCAAAGCGGATTTTGTCTCACATCTTCATCCCAAGGAAAAACCCCACTTGCAACTTTTTTGATGTATTGGTGTTTTGGAAAAGCAAGGAAAAAATCAGTTACCCTGTTCTATCCCGCATGGCCATGGATATATTAAGTGTCCAAGCTTCTTCGGTAGCTTCTGAATCCGCATTTTCAACAAGTGGTAGGTTGTTGACAATCCGAAGAACAAGACTAACTCCGGAGTCTTTAGAGATGTGCATGTGCTTGAAGGATCACTTAGACGCTCAGGAGCGTAAACAAGACACATCTCCTCTTGAACTACCCTTAGACGTTGAAGAAGGTGTCTTTAATGTCGAGGTGCAACAAATGATGCCACTCAAACTACGATCAAGAAATGCGTTAGATGCTAGGAGAACGACGCTCTCAGGAGAATCCCCCCCACCATTTTTACCCCCCATGGCATGTTATATGATGACAGCGGAGCCAAAGATGACCAAACCTGGAGATGGACATGATGGGTCTATGTCATATGGTTACTACAAGTGATTGTGGTGTATTTTAGATGTTTAATACTTTATGTTGTGTTGTATTTCTTTTATGTTTTATTTTCCTTTATTTGTAATTTCGTTATGAATATTATGGGTTTATTAAATAAAAGTTGAAGGTTATTAAGTTTATAGTATATCAAAAAAAAAAAAAACCGACCAAACCGGTTTTACAGGTTAACCGGAACCGAACCGGTTTCACCTCAACCCGGTAAGAAACCGGTTCCAAACCGGTTTGGGTTTTATCTCAAACCGGTTTTGAGCCCTTGTTGACCGAAACTGGTTCCTGTTTGACCCAAACCGAACCGATCTGGTTAACCGGTTTGCGCACGACTAAGCAAGACTGTTGTATATTTTTTTTGTCTTGCGTACCCAAAAAACAAATTTTGTTTGGCTCTTCAAAAAATTTGTGTCAACATGTCAACATACCCAAAAAACAGTTCAGTGGTTTGCTTGGCACTTCAAAAAACAAATTTTGTTTCAGGACTTGAACCTTGGATTGTGCACTTGTATACCCAAAAGCACGTGTGTAACCTGAACTCATAAATGGGTCAAATGAGTTGTAATTAAATTGCTCATGTCAACATGTTAAAAAGGTTGGCAAATCATTCCAAACATCTGTTCATTAAATGGATTAGCCATGACCACCGGTTTACGATAGAACTCATTTATCCCCAACCCTAACCCATCTGTGTCGGGTTAGTACTGTTTGAGAAATCGTTGCCTCCACTTTTATACATCTAAAATAAACTCTTAACAGAGATGTGCTGATATAAACAAATACTAATATAAGCTGGAAAAAAGGGGTAAAACCCAAATGCGAACCAGGATGAACACTCGGCAACCCTCTCCAATTTGTACAATCAACCAACTTAAAAAATAAATACAAAAAATAAAAAGCAAACAGAAGTGTTGATACAATTACAAACAAGGAATCAAACCCCATGAGAGTGACCCTCCACACTAGTACTAGCTTCCGATGAGAGTGGTTCCATGATCTTTGCTATTTTCAAACCCTTCCACAAATGACAATTGCTGTCTAATGTTATCAACGAGATGCAAGACTTCCTGGTCTGACTTCAGAGGATGCCGCTGCAAGCTCTGCCAAAGTTCACACAAAATACACTTTAAAGAAGGGTTTTGCTCACACGATCACTCTCCTTTTGGTTCCTAAAGGTTTATAATAATCATTTTTTTAAAGAAATATGTGATATAGTAATAGTAGTATGAGGTACCTCAGAAGCCCATAGGCAGTCTCGTGCCCTACGAGGAATTATATGGATGTGTGTCTGTTACAGCACAATAAGAAAACAAATATCAGTTTCTTCTGGATATGTAATGTATCATGATAAATTATAATTTTATATTACAGTTTTTGATACTTACATGAAATATAACTTGGCCTGCAGCAACACCATTGTTGACTAATAAATTGAATGAATCTGTAAATATCAATGCATCCAACATTATTTAAAAGTTAATGCAAGCCAACCGACGAAAATCACAAAATTAAAATCATAAAAGCATTGCCTGAACCAGTGGCTTTCATGACTGCCTTGCTAATATATGGGACTTTTGAGCACATTGCAGCTACCACCTGCATTATTACCGATTATTGTTACATAAACAATTTCTTAAGACAGTTCTCATGGCACATAAATAGTGAGAGATTATCATATTTGCTAGAACTTACGGATGGCGGGGTTGCTACCAGAGATGGAAAGTGGCCTCTTGGGATAATAAGGCAGTGCCTGCAAACAAAGCAAGAAAAATCATTTTGTGCAATATACACAGAGACCCAAAATGTTCAGCATCCCTAATGGGTAGTCTTTTAAAAGACTGTTCATATTAGAAAACTATTATAACGGAATCATCTCCAATGTAAAAAGCCTTTCTAAAAGCTTTTGGGTAGTTTCAATAATCTAAAGTAACATTGGTGCAGGGGCGGATGCATGGTTATAGTTTTTTTTGGGTTGTGGGGGGGGTGCCCTTCATGGCTAGCCGAAAAAGATGAGATTTTAGTGTAATTTTTTTTTATTTTGACCTTTTTTCGAAAGTGCCCTCCACCAAAAAATCAAGTTGCCCCCCAGTCCCCCACCCACATACTAAAACCCAACATTCAACACTCTAAAACCTTATAAATCCTTCATCTCTATGTAACAATACTTGATTTATCATTTCGAGCATAGTTTTTTCTTCTTCATTTTGTTGCTATTGTCAAAAAAAATATTTTGCCCCACACAATTTATTTTCCTGGTTCTGCCACTGCATTGGTGTGATATGTTTATCCTCAAGTCATCCCCTTTAAGACTTGAGGAAAACAAATTTTTTGCCCAATGGCATGGGCAAAAAGCTATCAAATGACTTTCTTTCGCAAATAAAGTCTTTGGTCTCCTCCCATTGGAAACGTTGATGTTAAAACTATGTACGAATATATAAAGATTCAAATTTTGTGTTACCCGAAAAGCATTGACAATATAAATCAGGATGCAGTTTTAAGTTTATAAAGTAGTCCCAATGTCATTTGTTAAGCCTAACGTCTTTAGAAATTAATGGAGGCATATGATTAGTGAATCACTTTTGGGGTTTAATCACTAACACAATTATCAGAATTCCACAAACAAATCTATATGTGCAATAAATAAATTAAATAAACAAATAAAAGAAACAAGCGCATAATGTATGATACCTTACCCAGGGCTCACGGGATTGTTGTCCAAAAAGCATACGCATGAATCATCTTCGTAAAGCTGTACATCCATAAAATTCAATAAGCATAAGAACAATGAATCATGTTATAGATAAGCGAGATTCAGAGTTTAGTACATGAAATTGGACAAAGATTTCATGTTCATCTAGACTCACATCGTATTTATGAAACATCATAACTTCACATTAATTGATGAGTGATATGCACAGGCAAATAACAATTAGTAAAGCCATTCAAAAATGATATGTATCAAACCAAAAACATTTTTGCTAGTGGATAACTGGAAATCCTATTAATAGGCTAATTTCATGAAAGGTGACACTCAATTTCCATTGACTAATCTTTGCATTTACACATTTGGAGAGTGTAATAAATCTAAAGCAGAAAAACTGAAACTTTCTCAGACAGAATCAAATAATGTTTAGCTCCTACACTGAACATAAAACATCCCTTAACATTCATATACCATTAATGGAACTACATAAGACCCAAAAAAAGTCAAAACATTGACTTTTACCTATTGGTAGCTTAGTAGCTAATTAAATCATACCAACCGCAATAATTTCACCTGAGAACTAGACCTAACTAAAATCATCCATAACTTTCACCACAATACACACACACTCATATGAATAACTATACTTTTCATCAATTAGAGTTATAATGTTCCAAATTAAGAACACCAAATTAACACCATATATTTCATAGAATTAACTCTACAAGTAACTAGACATAAGGTTATCATGTTCCATATTAGAATATGTAATTAACACAACATTACCTAAACGACAAATGTCATAAAAAGGTACTCTACAGAAGCATTTTAACTTTAAGGTACTAAACTATTTTTTCTTAGGGATATAAAAGTTTGAAACTTGTGTAAATTATATATTTTTTTTTGCCATCTCATATGAGTTCACGCGTCATTAATAACTTTTAAACAGCAAAATATGATGACATGTCACATTAATAAACCCTTTTAGCTAATAGTTGTAACGCCCTTAAAGCCATAAGCAATGGACCACTTGTTAACCCTTAAAAACCAGGGTGGGAGGATACTAGGCCACAACTTCAAGCTTATAAGGGACGCATTGTTACAATAATGGTTGTTCAGCTTTTTCGAAAAGCCAAAAAACGCTTAATTTGTACCTTTAATTGAGAAGAGGAAAAAAAAGTTGAGTACCTTCAAACACAATTAATAAAATTAAGAGCGTGTTTGTTTAAGCTTATTTGCGGGGTTATGAGCTAATTTCAGTTAGGCATATAGTATCTCATAAGCCCAAAATTTCTGGCTTATTTTCAGACTTGTGAGCTTATATAAGTTTACTACTTTGTATATCATACTAGGTGTTCGTTTAAGCTTGGTTTTCGGCTTATATTTCATAAGCTCACTTTTTTAGAGAGTTTTAGGCTTATATAAGCTTATTATGACATGATAAGTAAGCCGAAAAGTATCAAAATAAGCCGGGATTAATAAAATAAGCTTGTAACCCCACAAATAAGCTTAAACAAACACCCCTAAATAACTATAAAGCCAAATTTATAAATAAAAGAAATAAAAACCTTTAAAGCAGGTGAATCGCCTCTAGCAATCTTGCAAAAAACACAATCAGACTCCAACAAATTAGACTCCTTTTCAGAATCAGAACAATTAGAAGATGATACAATTGATGATGATGATGAATTTGTCACTGTAACTGGGTTAATATGTGATGCGAGTATTGATAAACGACGTCGTTGTGCATCTTCCATTGTGTATTTAATTAATCAATCAATTAATTAAGTGTGGTCGTTGAGTGTGTCATGAAGGTGACTGTGAGTTTGATTAAATATGTCAAGATTGAGGGTTTGTGGTGTATGGAAGAAGAGGGGTGTTTGGTTCGTTGGATATGGATAATCCACGATTTGATGTTTCTAAACGACAGATGTATGTATACCTTTCCCGTGGGGTTACTTGTTCCTGTTTAAATATTTTACTAGTAGATTGTTTATGTTTTATATACGTTTATATTAAGTTTGCATATGTCGATAAGATTGCATGGAGTAAATTTTTAGATGTTACAAAATTATGTTTATTGTGTATATGTTTTTAATAATTTTTCAAATCATTCATAAAGAAGTTTAAAGATATGAATCTTTCATGACATATAAATGCACTGTGGTTAAAATGAAAAATAAAACTTTTTATGAGTTTATACAAGCCATTTTTAGAAATGCTAGTAGGGTACTCGCGCAATGTGATTACGGGTACCCCGTGACTAAATTTTGTCTCGAGAAAATTATTTTCGTATATACGTATTTGCTCCTGGGTCCGCTACTAATTCAAAACAACCGGAAATTTGTTGAAAACTATACACCGCCGCCGCAATGCATGGGTACTCGGGTATATATCTAAAACAAGTCTTTGGCAAACTTGTTGCACTTAGAGGTACGATTAAGATTTCCTGGTCTATTGACGTTTTTTGGCAAAATGTTCAATTGCACAAAGCTTGGGCATCATGGTTACTACTCAAAGGATGCATATATGTGATGCAAGAACAAGTAGTTTGATTGAAGAAAACAATGCATCACTGTTAATGAAATAAATAACTTCAAATGTAATTTTACAAGAAAAACGCCTTTGCATTAACCAAAAGAAACGAATAACAATTCATTAAGCATAAGCTAACATCTTTTGGTCTAAAAAAGCATTAGCCACAATGCAGACCAAACATTAATTCGAGGCACAAGCGAAACCAAAAGAAGCAATATGTTTCTAGCATCAAATTTTACTATAGATGAGGTAGCCGATCTTGAGTTTTAGAGAGAGGGATTGATGTGTATTTTTTGTTCATTGTGTGTTTCAATGAGTGATGGTCGGGATTTATGTTAGTTACGTATGGGTGTTTAATGATTTTTGATGGGCTGTTACATTTAAATGGACTCTATAAATGTTATAGCTGTTACAAAGTTACAAAACTAAAGCCATTTAGTTTCATGTAGAGGTGCAAATGGGAACCGGTTTTTTAAAAACCGGAACCGGTTTTTAAAAAAATCGGTTTTTTTAACCGAACCGGTTAGACCGGTTTTCGGGTTTAATAAGCTACCGGTTTTTTACCGGTTT
>BQNB010011078.1:40186-82310 GCA_026074375.1 Tanacetum coccineum
TAATTGTAGAAATTTGGGATAAACATTAATAGGCTCAAATTGACAAAAAAAAGTAAAGAAATAATAACCAATTTTCAACGTAAAACAATTTTTTTGATATAAATTGGCGACACCCAAATATAAACGGTTTAAAACCGAAAAAACCGAACCGAAACCGGTAATAAACCGAAAAAACTGAACCGCCAAAAACCGAGGTTTTTGGTTTTGTAAAAACCGAATATTTCGGTTCGGTTTCGGTTTTAGCCAAAAACCGACCCAAACCGAACCGTGCACACCCCTACTTAGTTATGTGTACATTATAATAGTGACTTGTTAATTTTGAAAAAAAACCTATACATTTAAGGTCATTGGTCAGGTTACATATTGGCTTGGAAAAACGTATACATTTAAGGTCGGGTTGACTAATGGCTTGTATTAGATTTCCTTAAGAAGAAATGTTTTTTGGTCTTAGACTTTTTAACACTTCTAAATTTAGAATTGTCCGAAACACTTTATATAGTAGTATAGATGATTTTAACCAATTTGTTTATAAGAATCCTTTTGACTTATACTCTTGATTAAACTATTACTAATCCACTTAAGTTGTTTATTCATATTTGTCTAATTTTTACAAAAAAAATCCACATAATGATGTGTAGGTTAATTTGTGGATGCAAATATGTGAAAAGAATCAAAAGTATGAGAGATAAGACCAATAGCTTTCATGCCACATCATTATGTGGATTTGTTTTTGTAAAGTTTATGTGGATCTAGCATTTCTCTTTTTGTAATGGGTTTAAGAAAAAAAAGTTGTCAATACACCCATAAATTCATTTAAGGCAACTTGGGTAGGTATTAATATTTTGTAATCAATTTTGTTATTATTGTCTCTCATCAGCATAAAATTTTACTTTTATATATTTATTTTTTCTCTTTTATAATTATATATCAATTTTATAATATATATTATCTCTCCTATTTTAATCAAAATCTAAACCCGAATCCAAATATCAATCCAAATCCAAATCCAATACCTAAACCCATCTACAAACCAAACGAGCCCTGAGATTTAAAAATTTTAAACTTTCAATTTTTTTCAACACTATATATATTTATTTTAGTATAAATATAGAGGTTGGGTGCTGGGGTATATTACACAATCTCAAAATACAAAAACATATATTCTAAAACTGCAAAAAACAATCTCAAAGAATGTCATCCATTGGGGAATCATCAACCAACCTTACCGTGGTTGAAGTCAAAACGACGAATAGAAACCCGAAGATTTGGGTAAACTACGATTTGTGTGTGATGTCAGATGGATCGAAAAGAGCGAGATGCAAGAAATGTTGGAAGCTTTTCAAACACGACTCTAACTCTAGGTTGAAAACTCACATGAACAAAAGTTGTTCCGTTGTGAAAGTGGCGGCGGGTTCTAGTCAAACAACCATGGGAAATGATGGATCGTTGTGGCAATACTGTTGGAAATCGTTATTTTATAACCTAATATTACACATAATATTCTACGAGCTACGCAGCGGAATTAAACTCATATTGTTAGCCTCAAAATATTAAGTCAGAAATGGAAGCTCGGTCATTCAGTCAGGAATTCTCTGTCTTTATAATATTTGCGTTGTAATAGGCTAGAACGGGTATCGGGCTCGTTAGTTAATCTAATATTGTAAGTGTTGCGGGCTAAAGCCCAAGCAAAACTCGAGCCCGACCCATGGTAGATAAACCTAGGTGTCCAAGCCTTATAGTTTAGGTATATATACCCCTTCTCCACACATGGAGAAGGGTTGGTTGTTCATTTGGTTGTAAAATACTCTTTTGTTCAATACTTTCACTTTCTCTCTCTAACTTCCTTCTCATTTTCTTCTTTTATTTCTTATGTGATTCGACCATGTTGGAGTGATATATTGGTTCCAACAATTGGTATCAAGAACCACGGGGTGGGTTTAGGATTTAGTTGTGGAAAAAATAAGTCTTTTTAGCTTATTTCGCATCTCAAGCTTATTTCGAGCTTATTTACTAGAGTCTTAAGCTTATTTCTTGACGATCCGTTTGTACTTTCATTGATAACACATCTTTACCTTCAAATCTTTTAAGTTTCATAACATTAATCAAACAAAATCTTCATTTCTTGAATTATGCGAAATATGAGTTTTTTGAAGCGTGCGATTTACGTTTGATGTGTGCGATTTATGTTCATGCGAAATAAGTGTGTGAAACATTAGAGGTGATACTTTCGTGCGAAATATGTCATATTCATGAAACAAAATTCTGCCAAAATCAAATGAACTGTGCAAAACATGACAATGCTTAAGTTGTGCGAAATATGTTTTAGTCACGGGTGTGCGAAATAAGTAAATTACATATTCATGCGATTTATGTTTGTTCGAAATAAGTTAACTACAGGTGTTACATACTCATGCGAAATATGACATAATAGAGAACAAGATTATGTCAATATTTACATAAGTGTGTGAAATATTACATGTAACATTCATGCGATTTATGTCATAACATACTTCACCGACTTTCAATTTCGATAAAGGAAATTTCGGTTCAAGTGAATTTCGGTTCAAGGCAATTTAGGTTAACTTAATTTGGACTTCAAAGACTTCCATTCCATTTTCACGGTTTCCTCTTGATTAACTAAAATCCCGCGAAAGTCTCACTTCTTTTCTCGGTTTAATCAAGACTTGTAAAATCCCGTGAACTAGAATCTTCATCATCAATCCACAACAACAATCACTTTACCTGCTTAAGATTCTTCAATATCATCTTCACTTCATAACAAACAAATCATTCATCATGACTACTCTAATTACAACATCCACAACAGACAGTCAAATGCATAACAACATTATGACAGCTGGTTCAAGAGATCGTCCACCAATGCTTGCAACGGGAAGATATGCTCAGTGGCAATCACGTTTCATGAGATATGTTGATACAAAACCAAACGGTGAAGCCTTGAGGATATGCATCCTACAAGGTCCTTATAAGCTTTCTAATATCATAATTCCAGGTCAACCTGCAACAGATGAATCTCCAGCAGTTCCAGAACGAACAATTCCTGAGACATTCTTGAATATCACTCCTGAAAACAAAGCTCATTATGATGCAGAAAAAAAAACAATTCATTTGCTCTTGACTGGAATTGGGGATGAAATTTACTCAACTGTTGATGCTTGCAAGACAGCTCATGATATGTGGATAGCCATTGAAAGGCTACAACAGGGTGAATCTCTTAACAAGCAGGATGTCAAGACTAGTTTGTTTTGGGAGTTTGGCAGATTTACTTCAAGAGATGAAGAGTCAATTGAGTCATACTACTCCAGGTTTTACAAAATGATGAATGAAATGGTAAGAAACCAGTTGGAAGTTGCTACTATGCAACGTGACTGTTCAGTTTCTTTAACAATTACAACCTGAATGGTCAAGTTTGTGATAATAGTTCAAGTAAACTCAAGACTTGGACAAGGAATCATATCGCAAGCTCTTTGACATTCTAAAACAGTACCAAAAAGAAGTTAATGAAATTCATGCTGAGAAGATAGCCAAAATGCAAATCCACTAGCACTTGTTGCTGTTGCTCAACAATATCCAGATCCTTATTATCAAGCACCAAAATCTCACAAATCATATGCACCACCATCAAAACAATCATCTTTTACCAGATCTCATGCAACTACCAGAAACAAAGGCAAAGAGATAGCCAAATCAATCACACCTCTATCTGAGTCAGCTTCTGAAGTAGACAGTGATCTATAACAAGATCAGAGAGACTAAGGTTATGCGAAAAAACTTGGCACTCTTGCAATTAGTACTTCAAAAAGGAGCGTGCATCGCACGCCCGAAGCCCCAGCCGCTCCCCCCCGCCCACGCCTATAAAAACTACCAGCAAACAACCTCAGAACTTCTTAAAACTCTAGAAAAAAAAATGTGGATACTACTCCAAGACACATGCATGAAAATCAAACTAGGCAGTTTAGGAATCAAAGGACAGTGACTGTTGCTGGGGCTAGGGAAACTGTAGGCAGTCAGGTAGTGCAGCAGACTAGGATACGATGTTTCAATTGCAAGGAATTTGGACATTTTGCTAAGGGAGTTGACAGGAAACCAAAAGGCAAAAAGATTACAACTTATTCATAGGAGAAGACGTTGATGTGCATATAAAGCTGAGAATGTGTTCTGTTACAACAGAGTAAAGTGACGGTCGCTAGTGGACACGGATGAAGAAAATAGATAAACAAGAACTGGAAGCACATTACAGTTTCATGGCAAAGATTAAGGAGGTCTTACTTGCAGACTCAGGATCTGATGCTGAGCCATTGAAAAAGGTACAATACGATGTTGAACATAATGTATTTGCCAATGAGAGACAACATTCTGAGCAACCTAAACCCATTAATAACACATATGTGGTGGAAAAGGTTGATAGTAATGTCATTCCTGATTCATCGGATATGTGTGATAATGACAGTCAGGCTGACCAAAATGCTGAAGAATGTGATGATGAGCGTGTTGTGCTTGCTACATTAATTGCAAATTTACAACTTGATACTGAAGAAAACAAAAAGATTCAAAAACAATTAAAGAAAACAAACACATCACTTGCTCATTAGATTTTAAAAAGTGTGCAAATCTACTCTTGAAGAAAACATGAATCTTGGGGAGTCTAATAAAACTCGAGATAGATATTTAGTTGCATTTCATGATAAAGAGGTTGAGCTTGAGAAGTATAAAATTTTCAAAGACCATACAATTGAAAATGACACACTTGAACGTAAATTAAAAAAAACTTTAGGACTATTAGCTCAAAAAGAACATGACATAAAATAAGGTTTGAAACTAAAAGCATATGAAATTTCTGTTATCAAAGAGAAAATTGATGAGTTAGTCGAACAAAGTCTTTTAACAAAATCAAATTATGAAGGTCTTCTCAAAGAGAAAAATAAGGTAATAAAGAATTTGAAACTTAAAGAAGGACACGATCTTGACAAATTGATTGCGCTGGAAAAACAACTAAATTTTTTAAATGAAATTGTTTATAAACAAAATCAGTTAATTCAAACCATTTCTTTGTATTTGCTCCCAAAGTTCAAACATATAATGGAGACCAACTTTTGCCAAATCTTTGTTCCAAGAAAGCTTAATCTGAAAAGCCATGTTTGTATGAGATCCCATATTCAAAGATGATCTTACAAACATATTTGCCCCTGATAGGGACAAAATCTTTACTCTTGAACAAGAGAGTAGATCAAAATTGAATAAAGACATAGTGAAACCATACGACTACACAAAGCAAAACAGTCTTTATGAAATTTTTAAACCACTATCATGGGAATATCTTGATCAGTTGGCACATGCAAATAAAGTTCAAAAGAAAATGTGGAAAAAATCTTTTGTTAAATATAAGCCACACATTGTCAAAAACATAGGTTTTCTACCTACTCAAAAATTGATAAGCAAGAGTAGACAAGCTTGTAATGTAATGACCAATAACATAAATCATTTCAAAGAAATTGTTGATTTAGCTTGGGAAAAACATACGTATGATAAATTTCGTGCACCAACTACTAAAGATATGACCGTACTTTTGAAAACTTGTTGGATGCCTCTTGCACTAAAGATACAAAATGATAGTTTCATATTTGTAAATGAACTTAAACAAGAGATGTTTGCAGATTTACAGTATGTTCAATCACTTGAAAAAGAGATTGAAGAACTTGAATCTGACAAAGCTGTTTTTTCAAATATATATGATCTACTTCTCCAAGAGTGTGTTTCAAAGGATGTTATGTCTTCTTATTTGCATTCTTTATCTGATTTAGATGCACATACTGAATTGCAATGTTTGTATCTTCATAAAGTCAAAGAATGTGAATGTCTTGCGAAAAAGCTTTCTAAACAAACTGAAAATGTTAGTAAAGAAGTTTATAACGAGCTTTCATGAAGTTTTGCTAAACTAGAAAAACACTCGATTTCTATTGAACTTGATTTACAACAATGTCAAGAACAAATTAAAAATGACACAGTTTGCAAAGAAAAAGTGTCAACCGTATTTCTAAAAGAACGTGGACAATATTTTGAAATACAAGATCTGAAAGCTCAATTGCAAGACAAGAACATTGCCATAAGTGAGTTAAAGAAACTCATCAAGAAAATGAAAAGAAAATGTGTGGATACTAAGTTTGACAAATCATCTGTTGTTCGACAACCAAATGCTCAAAGGATTCCAAAACCATCCGTTTTAGGAAAACTGGCTCCTTTTCCAGACTCTTTTGAGAGGAAAAGTTTTAAAACGACAAAAACGGTTACCAAAACTAATGTGTCAGAGGGTTTATCAAAACCAGTCACTGCACAGATTTTACCTTAAACAGCAAGACAAGCTGTAAGAAACATAAATGTGATTAAACCAGGAATATATCGAATTGACACTAGTACAACACAAACTAGAGCACCACAGTGTCTCAGACTTTTAGGAAAACTAATCCTCGCGTGTCTACCTCTACAAGAGTATTTTTACAAAACTAATGTTAGCAGGTCACAGCTTAGGAGCACTCAAATGAAAGAAAAGGTCGTACACAACAATAGTCAAGTGAAGTCTAACAGTGTGTAATGACAGTTTAAAGTCCATAACTTTGAATGTTAATGCTGTTTATGCTACTTGTGAAAAATATGTGTTTAATTCGAATCATGATGATTGTGTTTCTAAATTTTTAAATGACGTGAATGCTAGATCTAAGAAGCCTCAAGCGGTGCCCATTAGACCTAGAAAACCCATAAGAAAAGTGAACCAATCTGTTGCAACACCCCATAAGAAAACAATTGCATCAGACTCTACTATCTAGAAATCTAAGAGTTACTTTAGGATCTGTATGAGAACACAAATAAGGCATGGAAATGGTGGATAGAAAAACAATGCCCATCAGGATATAAATGGGTTCCTAAGACAAAAATAAAATGGGTGCATAAAGTTAGGAAAGAAGATGTGAACACAAGTATTAGTCCAACCATAGATAATGCATCTAGGATAACTAATGTCTTGAAACTCACAAATACTTTAGGATCCAATTTGGCAAATGTTCCATCGTCCTCTAATTCTCTTGCAGATTGTGTAACTCATCCTATTCATTGTTGACTCTGGATGCACCAAGCATATGACAGGAAATCTCAAGCTGCTGTGTAATTTTATTGAGAAATATTTGGGTACCGTTCATTTTAGAAATGATCAAATTGCTCTAAATTCCTGGTTATGGGGATTTGGTTCAAGGAAATATCATGATCAAAAGGGTTTATTACGTTTAAGGCCTCAATCACAATCTCTTTTCGGTTGGTCAATTTTGTGATGCGGATTTGGAGGTCGCATTCAGGAAATCTACTTGCTTTGTGAGAGATCTTTAGGGAAACGACCTACTTTCGGGTAATTGATGAGGTGTCATTTTATATACTATTTTGGGGTCATTTAACTCCCTAAATCATGCAAATATGCCCAGATTATGTGCTTAATCGTTTGTTTTCAGGTTTTTAGCACTTGGATGGCATTTGGAGGAAATACACATGACTTGGGCTCATTTGGAGAAGAAACGGACAAGACTACGACTCTACACCAAGTATCTTGAAGAACCACGCATACAAAGCGTGGAGACGGCGTCACAAGTATAAAGCGACGGCGTCGTGATTTGCAAAGTGACGGCGTCGAGGATTTTGTGACGGTGTCAGAACGTAGCCGCCTTAAAGAGGATCTAGAATCATCGACGTGGCTACGGCGTCATGGATTCAAAGCGACGCTGTCGCTTCGCTTTTCTTATAAATACAAAACCATTTTTAGGGTTTTAAGTGTGTAACTTTGTATAACTTTTGGGATACGAACCCTACTCATTCCAGCAACTTTTAGGCCATCTTTAGGGCCTCAAACCCTATTGTAACTATCCATGTTTTAGTCAAGTAAGATTGTTTATCTTTAATCATTCAATATGTCTATGTGTTGTTTGATTGATTTATGTTCTTGCTTTCCTTATAACATGCTGGGCTAAACCCTCCTTCGTATTTACTTATGGTTGTATGAAACTTAGATTGTAGATCCTTTTAATGTTGCTTCTTGTGATGGATGTGCATGTTAGGCTTTAGAAAACTAGCCATAAGATATTAAATTGGCATAGACGTCTAGGGAAATGCGAGTGTGTAGAAAGGATACCATCTGGTAACAGTCTTCATACTACCTTACCCTCAATATGGTTGATCCCTCTTAAGATATTTCAATTGCATTTAATATACTCTTAGGGGCCTTGTAATAGTCTTCATACTACCTTACTTGTGCGTTGCCTTAACAGAATATTTAATAGACGGCGGGTTCGTGTAATTCATTCATGACTTAGGAAATACTTACACATATCATCACGAGTGTGACAAAGCAACAAGATTAGGAGAAACAATCTAAGGAGCAGTATATGATTAAGTAAATACATCTTTTTATCATAAAGTTATCACCAGTAGATTAGATTATATTTAGTTTAAATTAGTTAAACAAACCAACCTCTCAAACCATGATTTTTAATGCTTTCTATAATATAAAAATACAAAAAGAATCTTCTCTCAACCCCGTAGACCTCTATTAGATCTTGATCGAGCCTTCCCAACCTATTCCCCTAGATAACGATAACAACCCACGAGTTTTGCCTATACTACACTACAACGATTAGGTGCACTGTCTATGGAGTTGTAAAACTTCTTGTTAAAGTCTAACGACAACCACATCAAGTTTTTGGCGCCGCTGCGTGGGGAATAGTTAGGTTCCGACCATTGTTTAACTTAGGCCTACTCGCTTGAATCCTTTCAAGTGAGATTTTTATTTTCTCTTTTCTTTGTGTTTTTTGTTTCGTAAATCATTCTCGTCAACCACCATGGGAGACGCGAATCCTATCCGTACTCTTGAAGATTACTCCAGACCTAGCTACGAGGGCTATATGAACACCATTGAGCTCCCAAAAGGGAATAATACGGTGCCTCTTCGATCCGACACCATCAGGTTGCTGCAAAACAGATGCTCATTCCACGAACTTCGGTCCGAGGACTCAAACCAACATCTCAATGATTTCTTAAAACGTGTGGACTCACTTGAGCTTGATGTTGCAAATAGGGAAAGAACGCGCCTGCATTTATTTCAATTCCCTTCACGATCAAGCTAGCAATTGGCTTGAACGTCTTCTAGCAGGATCCATCTCTACATGGGAGGATCTTACTACTCGCTTCCTTGCTCAATTCTTTCCACCAAGAAGGACTGCAAAACTCCGTAATGACATCCTGATGTTCCAACAACATCAAGAAGAGTCTCTTTCTGGAGCATGGACTCGTTTTAAGGACTTACTCCAAAAAGTCCCTCGTCATGGCATCGATCGTTGGCTTCAAATTTAAATTTTTTATGATCATGTCTCCTTTCATCTTAAGAGTGAAATTGACCGCACCGCCGGTGGCAAACTCCACGATAAGAATGCCTACGAATCTTGGGAAATCATTGAGAACCTTGCCCTCTACGACCATGAGGGCTGGAATGACTCAAGTGACTCTGTCAAACCGGTCAAAGCTATTTCTACGCCTCAAAGCACCCTAAAAACACTTGAACAAAGACTTCTTGAGCTCGAAGACCAGATTAATTTCTTACTAAAGGGGTCACGAGCGACTCCTAGACCAAGCTCAACACACGTCCCTCAAGCATATGCTAAAGTAGTTTACTCAAACCCTCACCCACGAAACTTGAATGAGCCACCAAAGCAGAACCCCTTCACATTTCGTAAACGTACCACTCCAAGCCCCCAGCACCAGGTATTAGGAACCACTTTCGAGGCTCGAGTACGAGACTACATGGCAGCACACACCGAAAGGATGGAGAGGTTTAAGAATTGCATTTTCAAACAGCGGGAGGAGATCAACAATAGGATGACAGAGATGTTCAAAATTCTTAAGGAACTCACGATCAGTAAGGCTCCTAAAAAGGTATTGATGAGAGAAGAGGCTAAACGCCCCGTCACAAAAAATGTAAATTATATCTCTCTTATCAGATGAGAGGAAGAAAAGAAGGACGATGATAATGTAACGATCAGCAATAGCATTGAAGAACCTGACGGATTGGATGCGGGGATGCCATTAAAGGAATCCGGGAAGGAGAATGAAGCTGAAATTATGACCAAAAACAAAACAATCAAAAGTGCTGAGAAGGAACTCACACAAGCTGAAGAAGAAGAGGCAGTAGAGGCACCCAACTCTCAGCATGTAGGGTATTACTTGAAGCACATAATCAACGAAAAACTAATCGAGGGACTTGTTGATAATCATAGGTTCAATGACTCCCTATCGACAGCCAGAGTAGGAAAAATGAAATGGAAGACCTATAATTTGTTACCTAGGGGGCTTATTTATGAAGCAATCCTTAAGAAAAAGATAACGAAGAAGGCGAATATTGGAGGAAATTTTGAAATACCCTATAACATAGGAGGTTTGAAATACATGAATGCCCTAATAGACCAAGGATCCGACGTAAATGTCATGCCTCTCTCCACCTACAAGAAACTAACCGGCGAAAGGCCTGCTGAGACAGACATTAGACTTTCCCTAGCTAGCCATTCGTATATCTACCCTTTAGGAATAGCAGAGGACGTATTAGTTTATGTTGCTGGTTATGTGTACCCCGTTGACTTTGTAATCCTAAATATAAAAGAAGATAAAAAGCGACCCTTCATCTTAGGAACACCATTCTTGACTACCGCTAAAGCCGTGATTAAGTTTGATAAAGGAACTGTAACTTTGAGATTTGGAAAGAGTAAGATGAGTTTCCATAGGATACCTGAATCCCTCTATAAGATCGAGAAAGGAATTACGAATGATATAGAGCCTATAGCCCCTACCATAACCGTGAATAGGATAGTCTTAGAATTGGGGGGGGGGGGGAGGATAAAACTTCACCAAGAAAAGGAGATGGAGTTTGACCAATAGAGGAGCAAAACCTTCAAAAATAAGCATCCTGCTCTCGTCAAAGTTGAAAGTGAAATGAACGATGAAGGAGAAGTCACGTAAGGACGTGTGACTTCGAGTCTAGCTACAAGACTCCTAAATAAAGAAAAGCGCTTCTTGGGAGGCAACCCTATATTTAATTTTCCCGCATTTAGGAGTGTCTTGTGTTTTAGTTCTTCCCATTTATTCTTTTATGTTTGAATTAATTTTGTAATCATGCTTTGCTTTGTTTTTAACTTCGTCTTATTGACAATCAAAGGTATTTTGCATTAAATAAGTGTAGGGGAGAATATCATGTTTATAAGAACCAATTCAAACATATTAAATAAATTATTTAGATTAATTCGCGTCAGTTTTGAGTTATATGATTGT
The DNA here is from genome assembly GCA_026074375.1 of Tanacetum coccineum. Taxonomy (NCBI): domain Eukaryota; kingdom Viridiplantae; phylum Streptophyta; class Magnoliopsida; order Asterales; family Asteraceae; genus Tanacetum; species Tanacetum coccineum. The sequence goes on from BQNB010011078.1 coordinate 51,557, forward strand.
AATGATTAATCCCAGGTTTATTGCAATATTTTACATAGGATATAACTAACAAAAATTACGTGCAGGAAATTTTTTAAGAAAAACAAAGAAAAAATCTTTACAGTGGCTGGAGACGGCGTCAGGATTAATCCTATTGGCGTCACGCCCCCTGCCATGTAAAAATTAGAAAATTTTCAATTATTTTTGAAAAATAAATTGTGTAATATCTAAAATTTGTAATTATCTTGTAAACCTGCAGAAACCTATGATTACAACATCACTCTCATCATATCTTTACTGCTTTCATAGAGTCAAACCCTGTATATATATATCTATCTCGCCGATTTTATGCTTGGTATAATTGTCTTTGTCTTTGATTACAAGTTATATTTGATGAGAAGAAGCTTGGAAGTTCTTAGAAAGTTTCATTGGATGATTCTTGGAGGACGATTTAACCAGTTATCGCATGTTTCTTCTCTATTATTAAGCAAACCAGGGGAGTACTAGTTTCTTTTTTTGGTTTTCTTTTCCCTTTATTCGTTTATATGGGTACTTCTAAAGAACATTGTGGACAATGTTCAACTTAAGTGTAGGGGGAAATAAGCCTTAGAAACTATTCCTTCAATTGCCATTTGCTTGTTCCTTAAAAAGATGGGTAATATATCGAAACGTAGCGTAAAAGGTAATTTTAACCAAAATTTTTAAAAAAATTAATGACACATACCGACGAAAACCGAGTATTAACAGCGTCTCATAGATAGGAATTTATATGACTAGCACACAAAAACCCCCCTCAAAATTCCACCCCAAAATTGTGAGGTTCGCCTTTAGATCTATAGGAATTCAGGTATCCATCATTGATACCCAAGATAGTTTATACCTTTAGCTTGTTCGAGTTATAGTTCGAATGCAGTCATATGTGTCTATTCTGTTGTTACGGATGTGTACGTATGGTCTTTGTCGCCTTTTCTGGAACATTAGTATCGGTATTAAATTATATGAGTGTACTGATAGTATATCAAATTCTAGAACTTCTTTTTGTGATGCATCCCAAGACCGCATAGTAAGTATTAGGATTTGCTAGATAAGAGGCACTAGGATTACCCATGTTTAAAACCTGTAATTGTTATGATGATCACCTCGATCATATAACTATCCCACACCCTTGCCATGCACTCATTTTTTAGTGCAGGATACCCCTAGTACACCCCTCCGAGCCTATCCTTTTTTACGGTTCTCGTAATTTTCTGGTTAAGCCGGACTATTAATGAAGAGCATTGTTAACCCTTGAACCAATTGTTACACCCAAATCGCCTTAGCCTACCTTGTATGTACTCGCTTTTAGTACATTATTGTTTTAACCCAAGTTAATTATTAAGTACACGGTTGCTAAGTCCTTATACTTGTAAATACAGTTTTAGGACGATTGTGATTTATGGTAGTATTCATCTTATGAAGAATTAGGGAAGATGTAATTTATTACCCCTAAATGAGCTCAATAAGCTCCATGTTATTTTGATCCGACTCAATTCGGGTCATTAGTTAGATTGTAATTATCGAGCATGTAAAAGTTCAAGTGTAGGGGTGTATCTATAAACCCCCATGATGTATTATATGTTTAAGCAATGGCAGAGCAAAAGTGTACGGGCTGCCAATTGCTTATGTTTATTATAGTGTCAAGAAAAGAAAAATAAAGAGACTGGTGTAGAGTTTGTATATCTTGTCTGAGTCTTTGGCTTAGCAACCAAACCAACGTGTATTTGTATAAATAATTAGCTAACCCTTTCACTTCAAATTCACCCAAATGTCACTCCTCAATTGTATCCCATCCATTTCCGTTTCCATTTATGTTATCTTACTCCTACACCCCACAACCCTTTAAACGACCTATTTGATAGTAATGACTAATACTTGGGCCTAGCGGTGGAGGTTTGATCATTTACCAAGCCTATGGTAATTTATATGATATGACAGGTAATGAGTGTTAATTTTCCGTTTCCCATAGTTGTTATAATTTATTATACACCCGAGAGAAAGAGAGAATCCAAACACTTATGTGAAGTGCTAGTATATGCTTTCTGTGTTTTTAATTACGAGGTCTAGAAGGTTGTGTCATAAACTGCTTTTAAAGAGTAGGTTAAATGCCCCTAATATTGCTATTGTTTAGGTAGAAAAGCCCATTTCCTTGAGGACAAGCAAATCCCAAGTGTAGGGGTATTTGATGAGGTGTCATTTTATACACTATTTCGGGGTCATTTAACCCTCTAAATAATGTAAATATGCCCATATTATGTGCTTAATCATTTGTTTTTAGGTTTTTAGCACTTGGATGACATTTGGAGGAAATACACGTTACTTGGGCTCATCTGGAGAAGAAACGGACAAGACTACGACTCTACACCAAGTATCTTGAAAAACTACGCATACAGAGCGTGGAGACGGCGTCGCAAGTATAAAGCGATGGCGTCGTGATTTGCAAAGTGACGGCGTCGAGGATTTTGTGACGGCGTCAGAACGTAGCCGTCTTAAAGAGGATCTAGATTCATCAACGTGGCGACGGCGTCATGGATTTAAAGCGACGCTGTCGCGTCGCTTTTCTTATAAAAACAAAACCGATTTTAGGGTTTTAAGTGTGTAACTTTGTATAACTTTTGGGAGATGAACCCTAGTCATTCCAGCAGCTTTTAGGCCGTATTTAGGGCCTCAAAACCCTATTGTAACTGACCTTAATTCATGTTTTAATCAAGTAAGATTGTTTATCTTTAATCATTCAATATGTCTATGTGTTGTTTGATTGATTTATGTTCTTGCTTTCCTTATAACATGCTAGGCTAAACCCTCCTTTGTATTTACTTATGATTGTATGAAACTTAGATTGTAGATCCTTTTAATGTTGCTTCTTGTGATGGATGTGCGCGTTAGGCTTTAGAAAACTAGCCATAAGATATTAAATTGGCATAGACGTCTAGGGAAATGCGAGTGTGTAGAAAGGATACCATCCGGTAACAATCTTCATACTACCTTACCCCAATATGGTTGATCCCTCTTAAGATATTTCAATTGCATTTAATATACTCTTAGGGGCCTTGTAATAGTCTTCATACTACCTTACTTGTGCGTTGCCTTAACAGAATATTAAATAGACGGCGGGTTCGTGTAATTCGTTCATGACTTAGGAAATACTTACACAGATCATCACGAATGTGACAAAGCAACAAGATTAGGAGAAACAATCTAAGGAGTAGTACATGATTAAGTAAATACATCTTTTTATCATAAAATTATCACCAGTAGATTAGATTATATTTATTTTTAATTAGTTAAACAAACCAACCTCTCAAACCATGATTTTTACTGCTTTCTATAAAATAAAAATACAAAAATAATCTTCTCTCAACCCCGTAGACCTCTGTTAGATCTTGATCGAGCCTTCCCAACCTATTCCCTAGAGAACGATAACAACCCCTCGAGTCTTGCCTATACTACACTACAACGATTAGGTGCACTGCCTAGGGAGTTGTAAAACTTCTTGTTGAAGCCTAACGACAACCACATCAGTAATCGTAGATCTGATCTCTACACAATCTCTCTTCAAGAGACATCTTCACCAACTCCAATCTATTTTCTGGCAAAAGCCTCACCAACTCAAGCATGGTTATGGCATCAAAGACTTTCTCATCTTAATGTTGACACCATCAACTTGCTTTCTAAGAAGGATATTGTGAACGGCTTACCAAAGTTGAAATATGTCAAAGATCATTTATGTTAATCTTGTGAATTGAGTAAAGCAAAGTGAAGCACATTCAAGACAAAGACTGTTCCAAGTTCGAAAGGACGGTTAAATTTGCTTCATATGGACTTATGTAGTCCAATGTGGATTGAAAGCATCAATGGGAAGAAATACATTCTGGTAATTGTAGAAGACTACTCTTGATATACTTGGACTCACTTTCTAAGAACCAAGAATGAGACACCATAAGTACTCAAAGACTTTCTCACGATGATTCAACGCAATCTTCAAGCTCAAGTAATTACTGTTCGAACTGACAGAGGCACAGAGTTCTTGAACAAGACACTCCATGCTTTTTAAAGAAGAAGGCATTGAACATCAAACTTCCACTCCTCGAACACCTGAACAGAACGGCGTTGTCGAAAGATGGAACCGTACCCTCGTTGAGGCTACTCGAACGATGCTTTTAGCTTCTAAACTTCCTTTATTCTTTTGGGCTGAAGCTATAGCAACTGCATGTTACACTCAAAATAGATCTCTCATCATCCCAGACATGAACAAACACCATATTACATCATCAATGGTAGAAAACCTTCTCTCAAACACCTTCACATCTTTGGTTGCACTTGTTACATAACCCGAGATGGTGAAAACCTCGACAAAATGAAAGAAAAAGGGTATCTGTGCATTTGGTGGGATATTCTACTCAGTCAAAGGGGTATAGAGTCTACAACAAGAGAACCAGATTAATAGTTGAATCCATTCATATCAACTTTGATGAAATCAAGGAATTGTCGAAGGGGTCAGATTATGATAACTCTGACCCCGTACCCCAACTACAAAAGACTTCTGATCATAACCGTTTAGAACCCGAAACTCATGACCACAACAATGCACCTTCAAGTTCAAAGCTGGTTCCAAATTTTTCTCCTCCAGCAGACACAAATGCTCCGTCATTACAAGAGTTGGATTTTCTATTCAGTCCTTTGTTCGATGAATATTTTACTGTAGGAAACCAAAGTGTGCCAAAGTCTTCCTCTCTCTTTGATAATTCTACACAACATGACACACAACCTTCAACGAATGCTCAAACTACAATAGAACCGATCACTCCAACTACAACTATCACTACTGGGGAAAACAACACCGATATTCAAGTAGAAATTCAAGCAGAAGATGTACAAATTGACGAGAACGAAATTTACAACATATTCAGTACACTGGTACGAAGAAGCTGAGTCATCTACTTGCTATGTTGATTCATCAGACATGCATACATTCTACCAACGTCATCAATCTGAACACCGATGGACCAAAGATTACCCGTTAGAACAAGTTCGTGGAAATCCATCCAAGCCAGTGCAAACAAGACGACAACTAGCAACAGATCCTGCAATGTGCATGTTCGCGCTCACCGTGAGTATTGCTGAACTGAAAAACATTATAGAGGCAATGGCTGATTCCACATGGATCGAGGCAATGCAGGATGAGCTTCATCAGTTTGACAAATTACAAGTCTGGGAACTCGTCGACAAACCATTTGGCAAGACAGTCATCAACCTAAAGTGGTTATGGAAGAACAAAAAGGATGAAGATCAAACTGTAATTCGTAACAAGGCATGACTTGTAGCTAAGGGATATGCTCAGGAAGAGGGTATTGATTTTGAGGAATCGTTTGCTCCAGTCGATCGCTTGGAAGCTGTTCGGATCTTTGTTGCCTACGCTGCACACAAATCCTTTCCAATCTATCAGATGGACGTTAAAACGGCTTTTCTTAATGGTCCACTGAAGAAAGAGGTTTATGTTGCACAACCAGATGGGTTCGTTGATCCTGATCATCCAGAAAAAGTTTAGCATCTAAGGAAAGCTCTATATGTATTGAAGCAAGCTCCGAGGGCCTGGTATGATAAACTCTCTAATTTCCTGATGACCAAAAGTTTTACTAAAGGTACTATTGACCCTACCCTATTCACGATAAGATACGGGGAGGACATTCTAATTGTGCAAATTTACGTCGATGACATTATTTTCGGGTCTACAAACCTAAAATTTTCTAAAAAAGATTTGAAAAACTAATGCATATTAGATTTGAGATGTCCTTAATGGGGGAAATGATATTCTTTTTAGGACTTTAGATCCACCAGTCCCCACGAGGTATCTTTTTCAACCAGGCCAAGTACGCTTTAGAAATACTAAACCTAAACTGGATGCAGACTTGAGTGGTATACCCGTTGACCAAACAAAATACCGTAGTAAGATTGGGTCACTCATGTATCTAACATCTAGTAGACCAGACATAGTGCAAGCAGTATGTTACTGTGCACGTTATCAAGCAAGGCCAACAGAAAAGCACCTCAAAGAGGTTAAAATGATCTTTAGATACTTAAAGGGTACCATAAATATGGGACTCTAGTATCCAAAGGATTCTAGCTTTGAACTAACCGCATTTTCAGATGCCGATCATGTTGGATGCCTTGATACACGCAAAAGCACTTATAGAGGAATACAGTTCCTAGGTGATAAACTAGTCAGCTGGATGTCAAAGAAGCAAGATTGTACTGCAATGTCATCAGCAGAAGTAGAATACGTGGCGTTATCCGCATGTTGTGCTCAAGTAATGTGGATGAGGACACAACTTAAGGATTATGGCTTTGATTATAACAAAATACCATTGTACTGCGACTCTTAGTTAGCCATAGCAATCTCATGCAACCCCGTGCAACACTCCCGTACCAAGCACATCAATGTCCGTTACCATTTCATAAAGTAATAGGTTAAACGTGGTATAATTGAACTGTACTTTGTCAGAACTGAATACCAATTAGCTGATATGTTTACGAAAGCCCTTCCTCAAGATCGGTTTGAGTATCTTGTCAAACGGATTGGTATGAGATGTTTGACTCCAGCAGAACTGGAGGTTCTGGCAAATGAGACTACTTGATATTTCATCAAACATCGAATTTTAAATATTTTTTAAAAATCAAATACAAAAATATAAAATTTCAAAAAGCAAATATAAAATCAGAAAATCAAAAATTCCAAAAATAATCTTCTCGACATGTCTCTTGGAATCGATAACATTTACGTCCCTAGAAATGTCGATTAATATTGACACAAGTATGAAATGAAGTTCAAGCAAGAGTTCAAAAGTTTCAAAACATGTCATTTCTAATTTTCTTAATGGCTTATGTGCAAATCAGTACATAACCTGGGCTTCTAATAAAGGAAAGTTTATCTATAAAGATAACTTATCCTCACAGTGAGAAAATCAAATTTTCTCGGTCTTGAGCAGTTTCATACAAGACATTCAATATTTGAGCTCAAGAAAAGGTTAGTGTACGCATAAGTGCATTTTTCCTTATCATTAGAAGAGAAATCTTCTAACATGTGGTTTTTCAAAAAGTTGAACTCAATTTTTCAATGACAATTCAAAATCTTTCAAAATTATGTGTTCAACACTCCTTCCCTCTTAGTGTTTTCAACGACGTTCATTTTATCAAGTGGTTTCAATTTTTTATATAAACGAGTCAGTTGTTGAGGGGGAGTTTTTTGAAAATTAAAGTTTTAATGATTTTGAATACATCACCTCACGATAATTTTATGTATTCAAAACATTATCAAAAATATTTTAATAACAAATCAGTAATAATGACATAACTTACTATCGAATGATTGTTATAAGATGATCCAGTGCCTGAGCAAAACATTTCAAGAATTATTCAATGACATTTCATAATCTTTTAAAATTGTGTGCTCAACACTGACTCGATCTCAATTTTATATTCTTTTTACAACTTGGTATCATTTTTTGGTGTCAAACATATGTAAAATTGAGGGGGAGAAACACAAGTTCCACATGATTCATGCTGAAACATTTCTCATCCCTTGATTTTCATGACAAATTTTAATCACTTGGTATTTCAAAGACTAAGTGACTTAGTATTTAAAATAACGAGAAAATTTAACGAGAGAATTGTGATTAATTTGTGATCTCAGCTATTATTAAGTGATTCAAAAAAGACTCAAAAGTGCTTTGACATCTTCCCAAATGTGCGAAACAATTTTGATTATCGATGCTCACTGTGTAGGGGAGTTTTTTCAAAAGATTGAAACTTTTAGGGGACCGTTTGTGTTAGGGTTATGGAATGAAAAAATCCATTAAGGCTATTGCTTGCTGCCGGGGGGGGGACTCTCTTGGGGTTGGTTTTGGGTCGTGTGTACAATGCTGTTCCTCCAGTCCATTTGGGCACATGGGACTTGGTGGAGTCGCAGGCCTGGGGGTACAGCTATTGTATAGAAGAGGGGTGTGCGTATTGAGTTGGTTATTAAGTGGGCGGCTTAAGGAAAATTTTGGTCACAATGGGTGTGGGCGGGGCTGGGGTGCACCTTTGTAAGGTTTATAGGGGCGAAGTTTGTAAGGTGATACATTTGTCTGGTGGAGTTGTCGTTATTTCATTTGATTCCGTGGTAGATTGGGGTGATCGCAGCCTATTGTGTTGGTTCTACTGAGGTGGGGTGGTTGCTCCGGATGTGAGGTGGAGGTCACGAGGGATGGGAGAGCACTAGGGGGGGTTGAGCGCGGAGGTGGGAGGGTGTGTATGTACGGGCGGTGTTTTTTTCGGGGATTTTGGGGGTTTTATGGAGAAGGCTGGGTGTTTGAGGTCGTGTGGCGGCGATAGGGGGCGGGGGATTAGAAAGGGTGCTGGGGACGATGTGAGCGGCGGTGGCTTGAATTAATTTGGGTTTTACAGTTTTACAACTAAAGGTCTTTATTTTTATTCTATTATGAACTTTACAAAAGGTTGATAAGGTTTGCTGTAAACATGAAGATGATAAAGGTATCTTCTAACTTTAAAAGTTTGTAAAACTTGAAATAAAGAAGAAGATGATGTTGTGTTCTTTATGTTGGGTCAATCATCTTTTTTGATAAGATTTTTTTTGTTTTTAAGTTCTTGGATGATGAGATGAGGTGTACAATTAGTTGATATCCACCCAAACTTCATCGCTTCATCCAAACAAGTAATATCAGAATGATGTATTCATTGTCATTCCACTTTATACCAATACCCCAATACCCATACACTTTGTGAGTTATGAATATTAAACCATAATGGTCCTTAAAGTGTTATCATTTTGTTATTCTTTAAAATAACACATTTGTATTGGACTTTACTAGGTGTTTGGTTAGTTCTTTGACCCATTTTCCGAGTTTGTGCTCGACGATTATGAAGACAAAAGGTGGTTAGGTTAGGTACCTTTAGTCTTTTTGATCTAACCACAGAACAGATGGAATCTACCTGGTCAACTTCTTTGTTTGATTTGTGCAGTTCCTTAGGTATGGTGGTGAGAAGAATAATACGGGTATTATGATGACATTAGACTTGAGTGTACACGGGAACTTTCTATCATAGCGTAGAGGATGTAATGACCGCGGGTTTCGGATTGTTGGGCGGGGATGTTTAAATATTCAGCTTATGTATGGATATATGGGTGGTTCATTTTAGTTGAGCCCGCCTCACTCTTCGTGGCTTTTTTCGGGGGTTTGTTCTGTGGTTTTCTGTTGATCTGTGATGGCTATTGGGTATTGATAGTCAAAGCAATCTTGGACCTTTAGGCAAAAACCGGGTTAAGACATATGCTATCAGTTTTCACAAAGATGAATTCTGGTATTGAAGAAAAGACATCATGGACCCAGTGATGCAATGCACAACCCTTCCCAGCCATTCAAGTTTCTCTTAAAAGATACTTGTCTCATTTGTCACGGAGATACACACGACTTCTATTGACTTTCTTACTCCGAGTTAGTTGATATTGAATAGGTGGCAGTCTACTCCAGCCTCCGATTACTAAAACCAAAATGCATAAATCGAGTCTAGAGCCAAGAGATCAATAAATAAATCTCAATAGGACACATTTCATGACAAACACTTGATTGAACACCATTAACTTCACAAGATGTTAAAAAGAGTCCTACGCATTATCCTTGTGATTCTGCTAGAACATTCAGAGTGATACTCTTTAGTATTCATAGTGATGAATGGAAATCCTTCCAGTGTCATCATTAAACAGCAATGTGGTAGGTGACTTGCGAGATTCTATATGAATCAAGCGTGTGTTAACTGGATATCAATTTGGTCCAGTAAATGAATTGACGACTCAATCAGAAAGATAGTAACTATCTGATTTACTCATATCATGTTATCTGCTTTGAGACGTTTCGGTATTAAGAAGCAAGCAGGGTGAATCTAATACATCTGTGTTAGAGGATCTTACGCTTTAAGATGGAAACCCTGTCAAGGAGATTCTTCTAAATTGAGTCTACCTGATAACAGGTCGGTCCTCATAGAGCCGGAGGCATTCGCTACTGAACTTTGACGAATGACAAAGCCATATTCGTCCATCTATGTTTATTTCTAACCTTTTAAATGCAGATTAAGATGACGGTGTAGCAATCCATTCCAGCTAAGTCTGATTCATTACCACATGCTCATATTCAAGATTTAATGATACACATTTGGCATCAAGATTCAAGAATCAAGAAAGCTAAAATTCATGCAAAGACAAAGACTTCCGCAAACTCTGATATTCAAGATCTTCCTTATAGATATCAAGAGTATCAAGACAAAGATTGTCAAGGGAGATTGTTAGCAAGCTTTCAAGATGATGCATAGTATGAGCATGTTGGTCAAGACACAAGATCGCAAGATGGCAAAGATGACAAAGACAAACAAGGAAAAGATTTAAAGATCTCGGAACAAAAGACAAAGTCAAAAGACAATGAACAAGGCTCAAGATCAAAGATCACACAACATGAAGGAACAAGCCTACAACCAAGATAAAGACCAAGACCAAGACTCAAGAACTCAACGACAAAGCAATCTCCACAAGTCTAAGGAAGCAAGATTCAAAGACCTCGCTTCGAGGGAGATTGTTAGCCTCAAAATATTGAGTCAGAAATGGAAGCTCGGTCATTCAGTCAGGAATCCTCTGTCTTTAAAATATTTACGTTGTAATAGGCTAGATGGGTATCGGGGTCGTTAATTAATCTAATATTGTACGTGTTGTGGGCTAAAGCCCAAGCAAAACCCGAGCTCGACCCATGGTAGATAAACCTAGGTGTCCAAGCCTTATGGTTTAGGTATATATACCCCTTCTCCACACATGGAGAAGGGTTGGTTGTTCATTTGGTTGTAAAAATACTCTTTTGTTCAATCCTTTCACTTTCTCTCTCTAACTTCCTTCTCTTTTCTTCTCATTTTCTTCCTTTATTTCTTATGTGATTCAACCATAGTGGAGTGATATATTGGTTCCAACACATATAGCAACTATAATTAACATAAATAATAAACCGAAAGCGTACCTTTTAGCAAAACAAGCTAAATCAAGAACTGGAGCTTCTTGATAATACGCACGTGTATTAAACCCGTGCAAATGCCAAATCCTTCTTGAAGTTGCTAAAGTAAAAAACCTCCACGTGTAACACACTACACATTATGCAATATCACCCGAATGCTAGCTCCACAAACCAACAAACTAAGAATACTAGAACTTCATCAAAGTTCAAACTCCCTTCGTAGGGTGTTTATTTTGTTCGACCAAAGCAAGAGAGGAAGAAGAGAATGGGATGAGAATTATGAGCTAGGGAACCCTCCTTATATACTAAGTGAATTAGGGCATATCTAAAATACTTAGCTTAGGGCCAAAGCTAACACAAAACCCATAAACACCCCTCTTGGGCTTTAGGCCAGTCGAACCCACATCCAAACACCCTTGGTGTTGACTTTTTTTTTGACTTTTCTAATCATTAGGTAAATTACACATTAATTAAAAAGCCTTATAGTTAATTATTCGTAAACGAACTAACGACTGTTTAGTATTCTACCGTTGTATCATATATTAAATACATATATAATAAATATACACCTTTATTATTATATACATACCAATAGAATGATTCTAAGTGTATAAGGGTGTGACCCCTCGTAGACTCACATATTCCTAGCCGTATAAATATCCGTATGACATGAGCACATCCCAACAAATACGAGGCGGATCGGGTTTGGGATAGGATGGCAAAATTTGTGATTCAAGAAACCTTGTCGTTCAGGTACTTCGACAATCACCGAATGACCTCGCTTATCAGAGAAACACTTCAACCTCAATATTGCCACGTAAGTCGAGCTACCCTTAGACGTGATTGTATAAAATTGTGGGCACAAGCCAAAAAACGAATTGATTTTAGGATTTCAAAACTTAGAAACCAGTGTAAATTTAACGTGTGATGTTTGGACTGCTCCACATGGTTCACCAGATTTGTATCTTTGTGTTACCGCGCATTGGATAAATCCCAAAACGTGGGAAATGATAAAGTGTACGATTGCCTTTGAATTGTTTGGATACCACCATACCGATGAAAATCTCTATGCTATTTTAGCTCATGTCATCCAAACGTTTAATTTACAAGAAAAGGTTTTTTCTATATCTTTCGATAATGCGTCGAACAACACTAACGCAGTTGAAAAATTAATCTTAAAATACAAACTGATTTGCAACAATGTCTTTTTTCATAGTCGACATGTAGCACATATCATTAATTCGGTTGTGCAAGAAGGGTTAAGTGTTATTGAGCCAATTAAAAATGAGTTTAAAAATATGTTAAGAGATATTTTCAGTGCTAGTAATTGATAAGGTGTCATTTTATACACTTTTTCGGGGTCATTTAACCTTGAAATCATGCAAATATCTCCATTTATCATGCTTAATCATTTCTTTTTGTCATTTTAGCATTTAGAAGGCATTTGGAGGAAATACACGTGAATTGGACTCAATTTGAGAAGAATCAGGACAAGATTGTAACTCTACACGAAGATGATCAAGATTTGGCATACAGTGCGTGGAGACAGTGTCACAATTTCTTGTGACGGAGTCAGAGTGTTCAAGAGGCGACGTTAGAGACTTTTGTGATGACGTCTGAGTAGCCGACATTAAGAAGCTAAAAGAAGATTCTACGGGTTGACGGTGTCGCAATTAACAAGCAACGCCGTCACGACTTAATCCTTATATATACAAACCTTAATTTTTGTGTTTTGTATGGAAAACTTTCGTGGATCAAACCTATACTCTGTAGCTGCATTTTTAGACGATTTTAGGGTTTTATAGTGCTTGTGCACCCATCATAACTCCATGTTCAGTTGAAGTGAAGTTCTATATTCCTTTAATCGTTCGATATGTTTATGTAACATGCATGGCTAGATATAATATGTGTTTGCTTATGATTGCATGAAACCTAGTTGTTTATCTTTTCTTATTACTTCTTGTTAATGATGTACGCGTTAGGCTTTAGAAAACCAGCTTCTTAATTGCATAGCGAAGACGTCTAGGGAAACACGGCTAGGTTAGAGGATACCCACGCAATAGTCTTCATACTACCTTGCCATTTGGGTGGATTCCGAGTTAGGTGTTTAGTTATTTAAATACTTACACATTCCATTACGAGTGTGACAGGTAATAAAATTAGAGAAGACAACTAGGGAGTAGTACATGATTAGGTAAACACATTTGTTTAACCATACGAGTTTTCCATCACCTTTATTTTTCTGCAATTAGTATAGAATTAGGAGTAGTTAATTAGTTTAATCAAAACCCAAGATTTTACTTGCTTTCTAAAAAATATAAAAATACCAAAAAATACTCTTCTCCAACCTCTAGACCTTAGTGACCATACGATTCGAGCCTACCCAAACTATTCCCCTAGAGAACAATAATAACCCCCTGAGTCTTGCCTATACTACACTACAACGGTTAGGTACATTACCTAAGAGGGTTGTAAAACTTTGGTTTGCGATCAACCATACATTAAGTTTTTGACGTCGTTGTTGGGGAATTGTCTAGGTTTTGAATTCTATCTAGCTTAGTTCTACTCACAAGATTCCTATCAAGTGAGATTTTATTTTTCTTTTTAGTGTAGCTTTCTCGTAGTCTATCTTTTCTTTGTGTTATATGTTTTGTAATTTCCATTTTACTATTCCATTCTTCACTATGGAGAACGCAACCCCATTTGTACCCGCCCCACCAAACGGGCTTCACGCTATGATTACCCAAGAGCTCAATGAGCTCCGTGCAATCTGAGCCATGATTGATTCTCGTTTTGAGAATATCGACCACAAACAAATAAAAATACCATCACCTGTCTATATTGAGCAATTGTTTAATAATTTTATGGACTCACCTAACGTGCTTGAAATAGATGACTTAGATTTCGATAATGAATCTATAGATACACCCCTTGTTTCTCCCTTTTTAGATTTGGATGATAAGTTGGATGATGGTGAAGTGCTTAATGAGTTAGATGAGTATTGGAATGGGGGAAATTTTTACCCTAATAGGATAATTAATAGCATGGATGGGGATGACTTGGCATTCCAATGTATGATTTGTTTTAGGAAGTTTGTTACTTATTTTAATCCCTTTTTGCCAATGAACATTATTACGTGTAAAGCCTATAACACTATAATGGTATAAGGACTCGAAAGCACATGAAGAAACTTGGTAGCTATTGTTAGGGATGTTTATGTATTTGTTGGAAGTTTCACCTATGTTACGTATTTCATAGTATTAGATGATATATGAGAATTTATTGTAAGCGATATGATAGAAGTTGTGATGAGAAGGACGTCAGAGCTATCACTCAATTAGAATATGATTATGTTAAGGGTTTGATTTCATTTATTGGGATCCTTGACACTTACATTTTTCGGATGCCTCGCACGATACCTAGGCTTAAAAACTTTTCATGGAGTAAGGTCTTGCTTATATTAGTACTTAGCCAACGAGATTTAATGAGCGGACTTAAGTATTCCCATGAAAATAATAAGTTGATGTACAAGAATTGCTTAAATCTAGGTCCCGAACACCAAATTGATGAGGATATGAAAGAATGGCTCACCCGTGGACATGTGAGCGTTGACGGAGTCACATAAGGAGTGTGACTCCGAGTCTAGCTAGAAGACTCATTAATAAAGAAAAGCGCTTATTGGGAGGCAACCCAATATTTTATTTCTTACATTTTAGGAGTGTCATGTGTTTTATTCTTTATTGTTTGTTCTTATATGTTTGATTTATATGTCATCATGCTTTGTTTTGTATTTAACTTCGTCTTAATTGCAATCAATGGTATTTTGCATAAAATAAGTGTAGGGGAAAATGTCCGGTTTATAAGAACAATTTCAAACATATAGAATAAATAATTCTAGATTAATTCGCATTTTATGTTTTGTTTGTTTGTTTCGAGTCATATGTTTGTACTAACCGTTTTTGTGGCTTATGTAGTAAATTTTTCCAGGAAATCATTAATAGGATATGTTTGCAGAAATTTTTCTAGAAAACGAAAGAGTGAAATTTCACAGTTTGTGGAGACGGCATCAGGAATTTTCCTGACGACGTCACCACTGTAGCAATAGTGAATTTCGTATTTTTTTCAAATTTTGAAAAGTTATTTTTGTTTAATTTCTAGAATTTTTAATTTTCCTAAATCTTGCAGAAAGCCACGATTTCATTATTACATACATCCTGTCTTTATTGCTTTCTTAGGATTTTTATTTCATGATTAATAGGGCTGTTTATCATTTCTCGTAGAATTTTACGCTTGGTATAGCTGCTTTTTGTCTTTGTTTGGCAGGTTATATTAGATAAGGAGAGTCCGGAAGTTCTTTGGATTTTCACTTTGATGATTTTTGAATGACGCTTTAGCCGGTTTATCTTGTTTCTTCTCCATTATTAAGTAAAACCATAGGAGTATTAGTTTCTCTCGCTTTTCTTATTTTCCCTTTATTTGTTTTCGGGTACTCATAGAACATTGATGACAATGTTCAAAATAAGTGTAGGGGAAATAAAAGCCTCAAAAGCTATTCCTTCAATTGAATTTGCTTTGTTCTTAAAAAGATGTGTAATATACCAAAATATAGTTTAGGACGGTAATTTTAGCCCAATTTTTTTTTTTGTTTTATTCCAATGAAACTGTAGTATTAGAAGCGTCTCATGGATAGGAGTTATATGACTAGCACAAAAACCCTATCACTCAAAAAAAAATCCCACCCTAAAAATGTGAGGTTTGCCTCTAGATCTTTAGGAATTAAAGCATCCATCTTTGATGATATTAACCTTTAGCTTGCTCGAGTTAAGGATTTAAGCAATCACATGTGTCTCGTTCATGGGTTTGAACGAGCATGTGTGATTTTTTCGCTTTTTCTGGAGCATTGGTATCAGTTAGGATTATGAGAGTGTACCAATAGTATTATAAATTCTAGAACTTGCTTTAGCAATTCATCCCGAGACTGCTAGTGAGATCGCATTTATGTGATTAGGATTTACTAAGTGATAAGAGGCATTAGGATAAACCCATGTTTTTAGCCTGTATTTGTTATAGTTATGATGGTATCCTCGATCACATAACTACCCCCACACCCTTGCTATGCACTAATTTTTAGTGCAAGATACCCCTAGTACACCCCTTTGAGCTTATCCTTTTTGCGGTTCTCGTAATTTTCTAGTGGATTCCAAATTATTAATGAAGAGCATTGTTTCCACCCCACAAAAATGTTACACCTAAATCGCCTTAGCCTTCCTTGTATGTATTCATTTTTAGTACATTATTGTTATCACATCTGTTAAACCCCAATTAATTAATAACTTGAGTACATGGTTGCTAAGTCGAGTCATTATTAGTGTATATAGTTTTAGGAAGATTAAGATTCATGGTAGTCTTTATTATACAAAGAAATGGGAAGAAAAGTTAAGTCATTACCCCTATGTTTGTCTAATATTTTCCATGTTATGTTGATCCTTATCAATTCAGGTCATTAGTTAGTTTATGTTTTTGAGTTACTAAAAACTCAAGTGCAGGGGTGCAATTATAAACCCCAAGTCATGTATTATTTATGTTTCAGCAAATGGCATGGCAAAAGTGTATAAAAAATCAAAAAAGTAAGAGAAAAAACATACGGGCTGCCATCTTTCTATCGTTTATGTTAAAGAAAGAGTCAAGAAAAGAAAAGAAAGAGATTTATGTAGAGTTTGTATATTACTGTCCTAGTTTTGTCGAGTCTTGGCTTAGCAACGTATTTCACATGTATTCTCGTATATAATTAGCTTGCCATCAGTCAAAATTCCCCTAAATATCCCTAACCGTGTTTCCTTTACCCTACACCTAAACATTACAACCCTTTAAACACCTCTTTGATAGTTATTCCTAGGTGCTTACGCTAAAGCGGTGGAGGTTTCTGATTCTTTATCAAGCTTATGGTAATTTATATACTATGACAGGTAGTGAGTGTTATTTTCTCATTTCCTATATTGTTATAATTTATTATTACACCCGAGAGAATGAGAGAATCCAAACACTTATGTGAGGTGCTAATATATAATTTTTGTGCTTTTAATTACATGGTCTAATTGGTTGTGCCAAAAATTATCTTTATTGAGTAGGTTAAATGCCCCTGACTTTGCTATTTACTAGGTAGATGTCACACCCCCAAACGGGGCCTGGACGGAATACGTGTCCGAGGGCGTGACGTCATAACAATCCGATCACAAAGCAATAAAGAACGACCACTAATCACGGACGTTTGAAAAAGTTTACTCGTCGCATAAAATAAAATAAATTTAAGTTTTACATCCCATAATAATTAAGTTAGAAGTAGCGGAAGCATAACAAAGTTTTGATAATGACAACGAGTAAATAATAGATAAATCTTGAAATTGGCGATGTCACATAGCACATAGACTCCACATAGCATCAAGAATCAAAAAAAAAAAAATAAAAATAAAGATTAAAAAACGTCCAAGCAAAGCACCTGAAAAAACATGTTTAAAACTTCAATATAAGGTATGGTGCATTCATAGGTTTAAGTATTAATACAAGATGGACCCACAAGATTTCAAAACGTATGCGACTACTATAACAGATACAGTATCACATAAAAAGTATTTACTGTTGCGCTAAGCTCATGACACTGAAGCTAATAATCAACAGGGCATGCTACATCCTGTCGCATAGTATTCCTGCCCTTAACCGGTGTCCCAAACCAAAGACCACCATAATGCACAATCGACATGACATATATCCGTTTGTTCTTCGTTAAGTAGAACCAAAGCGGATAGGGATAATTAGTCCCAATAGATCTATTTTATACTCACTCCGGCACTCCCTCAAGCCGGTCCTCCGGTCGAGAAACTAACAGTTCATGATAATTCGGGCAGTAGTAGGTTTGTAAGCAAACTTAGGCAACACATAAACATGTAAAGTTTGCGTAAAGAGCTTGTGTCCAATTTAAAAGCAAACAATGTTTCTCACCCCAATGTATAAAGCATTTGTAAACCAGTAAAACGTGGGGCTATGAACTCACCTTAGCAAGGATAAGCGATAACCACAACAAATGATGAAGATATAAGGAGGTCTAGCCGCGACCTAGAGTAAATATGGGTATGACTTAGCATTCGTCAAAGAAACAAGTAAAGCATCCATGTTCATCATTTAAAGCATCCAAGTGTGTTTGCGTTTTAGTAATAAAAGATTTCTTCTGAAACTTACCACGTCTATTAAATCCAACACATGCAAAAGTTACTATTTTTAGAAACTTTCCCTTTTAGGAAACTTTTTTTCTTGAATTCCAACGGACCTTCACGATTGGAATGCGACTTTGCTTCAATCGTTTAACTTCGCGGTCCATAATCTCAACCGGTTCTTCAATGAAATTGAGCTTTTCATCAATGTGGATTTCGTCCAATGGAATCGCGAGCGGTTCATCGGATAAGCACTTCTTAAGGTTCGAGACGTGAAAGGTACTATGAACACGGCTTAGTTTCTCTGGTAATTCTAGTCGATATGCAACCGTTCCCACCTTGGCGAGAATTTTAAAAGGTCCAATATAACGAGGGTTCAGCTTTCCCCGTTTGCCGAAACGTATTACACCTTTCCAGGGCGATACTTTCAACATAACCTTATCCCCAACCTGAAACTCTAATGGCTTACGTCTCTTATCAGCGTAGCACTTTTGTCGATCACGTGAAGCTTGTAGACGATGCTTGATTTGGATAATCTTCTCTGTTGTCTCACGAACAATTTCTGGTCCAGTAAGCTGAGCGTCTCCCACCTCAGCCCAACAGACAGGTGACCGGCATTTGCGACCATACAACGCCTCAAAAGGTGCCGCCTTAATACTTGTATGATAGCTGTTATTGTAGGAGAATTCTATTAAGGGTAAATGTCTGTCCCATCCCTTCCCGAAATCTATCACACATGCTCGGAGCATGTCTTCCAATGTTTGGATAGTCCTCTCACTTTGACCATCTGTTTCGGGGTGATATGCCGTACTCATATCTAATTGAGTTCCAAAAGCTTCTTGAAGAGATTGCCAGAATTGGGACACGAACCTACCATCGCGATCAGAGATGATCGAAACAGGCACTCCATGTCTCGACACCACTTCTTTCAAGTATTGCCTGGTCAGTTTCTCCATTGAGTCATTCTCCTTTGCTGGCAGAAAATGAGCAGATTTAGTGAGTCGATCGACTATAACCCAAATCATATCTTGCCCACTTGCCGTTTTTGGTAACTTTGTCACGAAGTCCATAGTTATGTTTTCCCATTTCCATTCAGGGATTTTTGGTTGTACCAATAGACCGGACGGTTTTTGGTATTCTGCTTTAACCTTTGCGCAAGTCATACACTTTCTCACATATGTGGCAATTTCTGCTTTCATGTTGGGCCACCAGTATAGCTTCTTCAAATCTTGGTACATCTTGTCCGATCCAGGGTGGATCGAATACTTTGACTTATGCGACTCGTGCATAATCAAAGCTCTCAAGTCACCAAACAGTGGTATCCAGCTTCTATTCTTCAAACACAACGTTCCATCTGCACGTGGCTCCAGATTCTTAATCATGCCATGCAAATCTTCTGTTCCGTAATTCTCTTCTTTTCTCGCCTCAACCTGAGCATTCAAGATCCGCGCAGGGAGGTTCAAACCGATTGTCATAACCAAGGCTCGAACTCGCAGTGGCTTAGGTCTACTCTTTCGGCTTAACGCATCAGCCACCACATTCGCCTTTCCCGGGTGGTAGCGTAACTCGCAGTCATAGTCACTTAACAGTTCTAACCACCTACGTTGCCTCATATTCAACTCTTTCTGATCTAGAATATGTTGCAAACTCTTATGATCAGTGTACACAACGCACTTCGTGCCGTAAAGGTAATGTCTCCACATCTTGAGAGCGAACACCACAGCTCCCAATTCCAAATCATGTGTCGTGTAGTTCTTCTCATGGATTTTGAGCTGGCGGGAAGCATAAGCTATGACTTTCTCTTTCTGCATCAACACTGCGCCTAACCCCTTATGAGAAGCATCACAATATACTACGAAGTTTTCACTTCCTTCGGGCAGTGCCAAAATCGGTGCACTACACAACCTTTGCTTCAATGTCTGGAAAGCAGTTTCCTCCTTTTCACCCCAATTGAACTTTACACTTTTCTGAGTCAGCTTTGTCATAGGCTTGGCAATCTTGGAGAATCCTTCGATAAATCATCGGTAGTAACCGGCAAGACCTAGAAATTGGTGAATTTCAGTTGGAGTTTTGGGTGATTCCCAATCCTTGATTGACTCAATCTTCGCAGGATCAACGTGAATGCCTTCGCTATCAATCACGTGTCCAAGAAATTATACCTTCGATAGCCAAAAGTCACACTTTGAGAACTTGGCGTACAATTCTTCCTTCTTGAGCAACTCCAAGATTAGTCTAAGATGTACATCATGTTCTTCTTTGGTCTTAGAGTAGATTAAGATGTCATCGATGAACACGATCACGAACTTATCTAGGTATGGTCTGCATACCCTGTTCATCAAATCCATGAACACTGCCGGCGCGTTAGTCAACCCGAATGGCATCACTTGGAACTCGTAATGACCATAGCGAGTTCTAAACGCCGTCTTTGGGATATCCTCATCACGAACTCTGAGTTGGTGGTAACCAGACCTCAAGTCGATCTTTGAGTACACACTTGACCCTTGTAATTGATCAAACAAGTCGTCGATTCTTGGAAGTGGGTATCGATTCTTCACAGTAAGCTTGTTAAGTTCACGGTAGTCGATACACATTCGGAAAGAGCCGTCTTTCTTTTTGACAAACAAAACCGGAGCTCCCCAGGGTGAGGAACTTGGCCTTATAAATCCCTTGTCGGAAAGTTCTTAGTTGAGTAGACAGTTGTCCATCTCCGACGGTGCTAACCTATACGGGGCTCGAGTACAGGTGCAACACCGGGGACTAAGTCAATTGGAATTCAACTTGTCGTGTGGCGTGGTTTAGTCCAGGTTGTCTTCTGGAAAAACTTCTGGAAAGTCCCGTACAGTCGGCACGTCTTCAAGTCGCTTCTCATCCGACTTGTCTTTGTTTTCCTTCACCGTAACCTGTGCCAGAAATAGTTGACAGCCTTTCTCCATATACTTCTGGGCCTTTTCACATGATATAATGCTCAACTTTGATTTCTTCTCCTTGTCACCTTTGTCTCCTTGAACGATCAGAATTTCATTTCCATAAGGAATACGCACTATCTTCTCGTCACAGACAATCACGGCTATGATTCTTTTTGCTAACAATCCATGCGATTCTAACGTTCGAAACTACCTAACTCTATTGGCTGAGGTCGTATTAATATGGATGTTCTAACAATCTAATGTACAGCCTATAACACTAGGTTGGTTTCTGAAGTCCTTCCGTCAGCTAGATTCGACAGGGTAACTAACATCTAAGCACATAGGTGTGTTGTCTAGCAATGCACTAAACGTATTTGATATTGAAACTTTATCGACGCCCAGAAGTTAAATAACATATAAGCATGATGATTGTGAGAAGAATGTAACCCGTGACAGTTTGGAACCCGGGTTTACGTCACTCCTCCTTGTGCAGATGCTCTGCCGCTAGCATCAGGAACTCCTTGCTTTGTTTTCACGGTTTTGGTTCTTGATCTTGGGTAATCTTTTGGTAATGTCCTCCGTTGTGCTCCCACACTCAAAAAAAAGTCACAACCCTCTGATTTCACATTGGCCTTTTGGGTGGGGGAGGGGTAGTTGGGATTTGTAACCCTGTAATCTCTGGGCAAATGTCCACCTTGTTGCATTCACATCTTACCAGTGCAGGGCCTACTGATGAAACTTACCATCTTGGTGCAGAGATGCAAAGTACTTCCGTATTTCTTCTCTCTCATTGTTACAGCCACATAGGTCTAGCACCAATTCTGTCCTCCAGTTTTCTGCCGTTTGTGGGGTGGTTATTGCCCTCGGTTTGTTCCTAGTTGTTGTCCAATCTTCTATGGTTCTCTGCATTTCTCACAGCATAACCCTTACACTTTTGGTCCATAAGTTGTTGCAATTTCAAACGCATCTTGTAGTCTTATAACATGTTCTGAAGCAGCACTTTTCCTTGGATGTTATGGGACGACCTCCATATGAATTTTCCACTCCGTTCTTCCTCCTCTGGGAACCATTTTGGTGCACATCATGGTTGAGTTTCTGGAACCTCTGAGTTGTAACTAGCGATGTCATTGTTTTTTCACGAACAGATTCACACTCGTTTCCATCTTTTGGATCTATTTCTCGGTGCAAATTCATCTGTCGAGTCATCAGGTTTCATCAGACTTCTCCAGGACAACGCGTATGTAACATCAGTTCCCGATGGTTCTCTTGTGAGAAGTTGTTCACCAGGTTAGTGCTCTGTCAAGTAAGTACAAGTTTCGCATACTTCACTTGATAGTTTCTCCGGACATTTGCTGATGTGGGAAAACTAGTCTAATTTCTCACTCCACCTTATCAGCCAACATCCTTCGGTTCCTTTAAAACTTATTGGTTGACACTTCATGAAGTCCTGGTAAGTACATTCACGAGAAACCAACCTATCGCCTCTTCTATTCACATTGTGGTTCTCATTTCTGTCACCGTTGTCACCTCCATGGTTTCCATTTCCATTTCCATTTCCATTACCATTTCCATTGTCATTCCTATTCCCGTTTCCATTATCGTTTCCATTACCATTTCCATTGTCATTCCTATTCTCGTTTCCATTATCGTTTTTCATTGTTATTCCATTCCCAAGTTTAAGTTTTGGGTTAACTTGATGAGAACTTCTAGAGCTTGCGTTCACCCGTTGATTGATCATTTCTTCAATAGCGGGCGTGGGTCATTCCAGAACGAGTGTATGTCATTGTTCTTACAACCCAATACAATACCCATAGTGAGTTTTTGATTAGTGAATAAACAGCATCTGGTAATGATATGTTAATACATGCTATGAAGTAAATTTTAATTGTAACACGACTTCCTTGCCTAGGAAAAATAAATAAACAATATAGATAAATATGTGAGAGAATCAAAACATGATTTTCATTTCATGATAAAAGCATAATTCGGTTACAACCATATCCAAAATAGGTTCATGATACACAATTATTTACTGCTACTACCCAGACCTAGCTATTGGCCTAATGTTCCTAATGATCAGTGCAACTAGACTAGGACGAATAGTCCAAAACGCCTCTCAAAGATACGACCTTCCAACCTGCCTAAGTCTCCCTCGAGGCATCATCTCGATCCTAACGAATCTGACAAAAAACTCCTCCTGTGCAGGGACATATGAAGACGAGGTGCTCACATGATCCCTCTCAATATCCAACATGGCACGAAGCCTTGAGGTTCTCCTACCTCAAAGCTTTAGATCATTTCAGCCATCCGAGCTATATCTCCACTAGCTTATCAACTGATCGCCTACCAACGTCTCTGAGCTAGTCTCAATCCCGACAATCTTATCAACCGAACTCGACATGTGGTGGTTAAAGTCCACGCACAACATCATCAAGTCAACCGGCGTTATCCTTGACTGACCTAACTTATGCATCCCTAGTGTCAGGTTGAGTCAGAAAATCCTCCCAGCTGGCTCTTCAATCTCCCTCCTAACTAACGGTGCAGTCATAGGTTCGATACCACCCCTCCAGCGTTCTCCAGCGCTGGCGTTGCCTTATATCCTTTGTGTCAACCCTGGTTCCTTAAATGGTCATTCCCACCATGATCTCAACCTCATCCATCACGTGATACATAACTCTATATCAACCCCAGTACCTGAAGACCAAACCTCGGCATCCTCTCTATGCTAGTCTTCGATGAATAAATCTTAAAAACCTTTAGATGGTGGTGAGAGATCAGCACGAGTAGAGCTAAGGATCCGTACTGAGCATGGGTAATGTATGAATCAACCGGTGATCTACATATCTTACGTAGATGGTCAGCAAAATGTGGAGTATAAATGCATGGGTCTCTCGGATGAATTCTGATGACGATCTGATGTAAGTCGGTGGATACAAAGTAGATAATGGATCAGCACACCAACGACGAAATGCCTCACTACGTCGTGGTGCTCTCCTCGAAGGGTAACACAATCTGGGTAATACATCTCTAGTCGAAGATCCAGAATGAGCCTGATCTGGCGCATCCAAATCCAAAGAATAAACTGGAAGAAGATGAGTGATGATCTGGAGAACATGGTGAAGATTTGCACGATTGTAATCTGCGAGTGGTAAAGTTAACTCTCTTTCTTGCATGTCAACAACATACGTGCCCCGTTAAGATGGGTGCTGGTTAAGGGACCAAATAGGAATCGCCTCCCGGAGGCGGATAAGTGTTCATCTGATCGTGACGAATCCCGGGCGGGGCAATAACAGGAGCAATAGGAAACTCATGTGATGATGATGGACGTGCTGGTCCCTGCTCCTCCAACGGGCAACGGTATAGTACATAAGGGTGCCTGCGATGGTGGTCCATCAGAAAAAGATTAGGAGCCTTAGAAGAATCGGTGCAATAGAATGGGGAAATAGTGGGTAGTGGGGAATGTGCTCTAGGTGGAGTTCATCTATCTGGTGAATCGATATTGGACCCGAAAATAAGGGAACCACAGCCAACAATCCAGTGGTGAAGCGACAAGGGTCGTCTCAACCATAGGAGCAGCGATGAAATAACAGGAGCATCGTTAGCAGGTTCTTTTGGAGCAACCACAGAAGTAGAAGGAATAATTGTTGAATATCACCATAAATGAATAACCCCGAGAGGGCGGTGATCCCACACTCTCCTCGAAGAATCAGAAGAAATCATTGATAGCTGCGGGAAGCGGGGTGGCGGGGGGGATAATGATGTGGATGTACACCTTTATAGATCCATGATTGGCTCTTTAATGTATTTGACTTCTTCTAGGCCTGATATTATGTTTGCAGTCTGTGCTTGTTAGGACTTTCAGGTACTCTAAAGCCTCCTTCTAAATGCTGTGAATGAGAATTCTTTAGGTATCGAAACAGGCAACCCAAAAATAGGCCTTGGGTATCCTAGAGTGTCATCAATTTGACTTTGAAAGCCTATTCAGGTTAGTGACTTATGCTGGAGCAAATCTGACAGGAATCCATAAAGGAGGTAGGTCAATTTTTCGCAGGAGGACTTTATTTCTAGGCCATGCAGAAGCAGACAAATTGTGGCTACTTCTACTACAGAGGAGAATATGTTGGTACAAATTGTGTGGGTAAGTTTTATGGATTCAAAATCAAATGTTAGACTATGGGTTCAATTACATGAACACAAAGATCTACATTGATAATGAAAGTACTATATGCATTGTAAAGAATCCAGTATTTTACTCCAAAACAAAGCATATTGAAATTAGGCACCACTTCATTAGGGATGTTTATAAGAAGAAACTTATCCAGGTGCTAAAGATACACACTGATGACAATGTAGCTGACCTTCTAACCAAGGCATTTGATGTTAGCAGGTTCCAGTTCTTGGTTGTTACTATTGAGATGATCAATCCATAAGTTGCATTAGCTAAGGGGAGGCAATATGATTTATTATACAGTTTGTATGAAGTGTTCAGTGTGCAGAAGAATATTGACCATAATGACGAATTTCATGAAGTTATTTGGGTTTTAGAGAGTCATTGGAAAGAGATATAGATGGTACCGAAGAACTGTTGTTTCCAGACTTGTTCATTCTTTGGTTGACAATAGTTAGTACCGACAGTGCAAAGTTAATACCGTTGGGCAAAGTTAGTACCGCTAAAGAGCCGTTGGAGAAAATATCACCAAGGGTCTAAAGTGTAAATTGTAACGGTTTCTTCGCTCTTAGGTTTATTTAACCTATATAAACCCATCTCAATTGCAAAATTCACTCACGTAATCTCTCTCAATTACTCTCCTTCTTCAAACCCTAATCTCTCACTTACCGACGATCACAAATTCTACAACCATGTCTATTCTTGAATCGTACCCTAAACACAATATGGTTGCTTATCTAGAGAAGACTGATGGAAATGCAGAGTTTCATGAGATTATTGACTTTCTTACACGAAGCTCTATTCACTATGCTCTCATTGTCACACCTCAAGCTGCAGAAATCAAATCTTTGAAGGCACAAGTCAAGAGGTTGAAAAAGCAAGCCAGACCTTTCATTCTTCATCATAAAGCTTGGCTCAGGACTGTTAAGAGAAAGAACCTAAACAATGAGAAGGTCTTGAAGACATCAAGTGGAGGAGTTGAATTCAATCTGGGGAGGAAAACTATCATTTCTTCCAAAGGTGCACTGCTAGTACTACAAACATGTATGGTTGTTTTGGACATGGATATTGATGACACAAATGGACTACGCTCTTGCCAAGATGATGAAGGGAAGACGATAAAAGTTAATGAAAAGGGAGGAAAGTACTGGCCTCAGCTAATAAAGTTCTGCATAGGCATGATGAGGTTACTGGGAACATGCAAAGTTTTAGTACCGCCAGAACAAAACTTAGTACCGACAAGGTTGAAGAAGGTACTGTGAGCAGAACAAGAGAAATTACTTTCTTTAGCAGCTCATACAACTCCAATTCCTACTCCAACAACCTTTGGAGATGATGAAACAATTGCTTAAGTTCTTCTAAACATGAGTCAAGCTAAAGCAGTTTCAAAAGAAAAGGAAAAAGGAGTAGAAATTAGAAATGCTAAAAATGCTGAGAGACCAAAGACCACTTCAACAAGATCAGTATTAACATTGAAGCCTCTTCCCAAGATTGATCCAAATGATAAAGGCAAAAAGAGGATTGAAGAAGATAAGGAAATCTGCGTACTGAGTCTGAAGAAATTTAACTAAAGCTAAAAAGAAGTTTTCATTAGGTTGCTATGATGAAGAGGTGGCTTAGAAAAATGCAAGAGGGATGGGAAGCTTAAGAAGATAGAAAGAGGCTAACTGAGGAGGAAGCAACTAGAACTGCATACTTATAATGGAATATGACTTTATTCAAGCAAGAATTGAAGTTGACAGACTTCTAGCTGAAAGAGTTCAAGAAGCAGAGAGAGAATAGTTCACAGTGGAAGAGAGAGCAAAATTTCTTCATGATACTATAGCTACTCAAAGAAGACTCCTTGCTCAACAAAGATCTGAAGCTATTAGAAACCAAACCTCCAACAACGAATTTGTTGGGATTTTAAGATTTGATGATTACAAACCAAATATGAAGAAAAGATGAAAGATTAGTTAGGATCGTATTTTACCTTAGTATAATAAAGCCTTTAGCCTGTAGGAATGTTTCTTCCTTAAATAAATATCCTAGTCAGGTAACATTGAAATTATGATGTTTAATATATCATCTATGCGGAAAATAGGTAACAGTTATCAAGAAGAAACACATTGATAGTAACGATCGATTTGTATTATACACCTTGAATTGCCTATTGTTTGCAGATTCCTAATACAATACTTATCTCTAATACTTCTAACTAATGCTATTTGTTCGTTGGGTTTGTGTTGGTTGTGTTTGGGTTGTGTTTTCTAATGCGTCCTAGAGATCATTTTTTATATGTAAGGGATTAACTCTAGTGGTGATACCGTTCTGTAGTGACACGAAATATAATTAGTACTTAATCACTAATGAAACTGTTACATGTAATTTACTAATGTAACCGTTTTTAACTTTAATCCTTTAAAGTTCATATATATTAAAAGGCAGTTACTTTGACTTTAGTGTCAGTATTTAGCAGGCAGTACTATGACCTTCTGATTTTTTCCACATCAATCTCCCTAACTTGATATTCTAACTTGCTTGACTTCAAGTTTTGTATGGTTGGACATTTTCTTCAGCACTCTATACAAGTCTTCATTCTTTAGATATAATCCTTAAGCAGTATCATGTATACAACAGCATCTTGTTTACAATCTGTTTGAATGCAATCTCTTGTCATAAACACTTCTTTGAACATTCTTTGTCTTTGCATCAAACAGATTGTTCTTCTCAGCAACATGTCTTTTCAGCAACATGAATGGATTTTATGAGCCTTTACCAAGTAGCCATTCACTCTTGGGCTAGTCAGTTCTTTGGTACCTAGAAAAGGTAATAATCCATGGTGAACTGAAAACCACTTCAACACTCAGAACATTAATCATAGTGTGTTGAATACTATATGACTTTTGGTAAGTCATTACAACCATAAACGGATTTGATAAGTCTTTACCTGTAGCCGTTTGCTCAGGACTAGCCAACTCTCAGTAATAAAACATTGGTGAGTTGAGAACCATATAGTTTTGAGCAAACTATTAAAGCTATCAACGGATTTGAGTTCTCTTTACCAAAAGCCATTTGCTTTGGAGTAGCCAATACTTCAGTGCAATACCATGGTGTATTGATCACCATACAATTTTTGGTAAATTGTCAACCATCAACAGATTTGAGATGTCTTTACCAAAACTGTTTGATTTGGACTAGTCAATTCTTATATCTGTGAGATATGGTGAATTGATTACCATTTGTTGTGTGGTGGTTAACCAACACTCAATCCCTTAAAACAGTTTTATTCTCAAATATTTTTGTCTTAAACCTTTTTGCACACTCAAATCTTCAAAATATTTCAAAAACAACTTTTTAACTAGCAGTACTTTCAACAAAGTACTGTTTGTTTTAAACTAGCAGTACTTTGGATAAGGTACTGCTTGTTCACAGTTAAGTCTTTTTATCAAAATAAAATATGTTACTTTCAAAGAAAATTTTGATAAATCATACCAGTTGTTTAAGAATCATCGCCGTCTTTAGATGTCCACAAAATGAACAGATGTATCAATGTAATGGCTATCTCACTCTCATCTTCAACTTCCATTCCATGATCCAGCATCCTGATCATCAACTCTCTAGATAGAGGATATCTTCTTTCAGCCAGCATGTGAATCATTGTACCATCCTCTAACTCTAGTGTATGCACTCCCGAAGATTCATTAAGTCTCCATCTTATGATTTCCCAATCTTCTTGATTCTTCCAGAAGTCATCATCACTTGTTTCAGGTGTCTCCCAAATGGTTGTAAGATCACCTAGAAGTACCAAACCTAAACCAGTTGGAGGGATGTGCTCATAATAGTCTTGTACAACCCGATATAGGTGATATAAATCCTGTCTATCCAAGATATGCAGTATCTCCCACAAAGTATTGAATGCTCTAAAATGATTATTTGCCCTAAAGATTATGAGATACTCCCCATCGGGTGACTCTCTATCTTATGCATTTTGCTCAAAGTCTACAATCCTAAGATAGTTTCTAAGCGCATCAATTGTTTCTGTCCTCAACTTAAGCTTCTTTGATGGCTTTTCTTCAAAATCTTTGATGGAGTCTTGGATGGATTCTTGAACTTTGTCATATAGTTCCTTCATCTGTAGATACTTAAGTTTTTGCAAATTCTTGTATCCTTGACCTTTTAATAAGTTCATCATTTGATTCCTTTCTTGAGCAAGAGAAGTAGGTTTCTTCAAAATAGTCTTTGACTTTGCTTTCTTCAATTCTTCCAACCTCTTTCGTTCTTCTTGTGCATCCCATTCAGCTTGAATCTTTCTAGCAACCTCCTCATCATTTGTAGTTTCCAAGGCTCTGATTTGTTGAAGAGTTAATTTCTTCTTTTTAGGCTCTTCAACCAATATTCCTTTGCCTTTATCTTTTGGATCAGTAGCTTGAGTTGGTTGTTGAGGTTGAGATTGTATGGGACCAGGAATGCTTAAACCTCTTGGTCTACTGATAGTGAGAGAGATATCAGCAAGAACTTCATCAACTTTGAACTGTTCTTCAGGCTCTACATCTTGAGTTTGACGAATTGGGCTTGAAGGACCTGCTTCATCATCAAAATTTAAGGTCCTTGGAGTAATAGTACTCTGTCTAGCAGTACTTTGAAATGTCTCCAAATCCAATTCTTCAGTATCTCCACTCTTTACATCAGAAGCCTCTTTTTCCTCAACATTGATTTCTTCAGTTTCATCACTTTTTCTTTCCAAATCAGGAGTAACAGCAGCATTTTTATGAACATAGTGCTCTTCAGACAAAGTACCTTCATCCTTATTCCTCCCCAGTTTGACTGAATACACTTTCTTCTTGTGCTTCTTCCTTTGCTTCTTTCTTCGTTTCTTAAGATTCTGACTTTCTACCCAAAAAGTGTGATGTTTGACCACTGGCTGTACAAATTTGGACAGTTTCTTGAGTTTGGCCTTTAGCTTGTGAATCTGTTTTGCTTGAGAAAGAGTTTGCTTCTTGAGCCTTCTAACTTCCCTGTTTAAAGCATAGAGATCCAAAAGTCCCTCATCTCCACCAGATGTTTGAGACGCATCTGTGGGAGTATAATCATTGGGAGATTTTGGAATATCAACAGTACCCTGAGTTGCATCAGTACCTTGAGTATGAGCAGTACCTTGTAGATCAGCAGTACCCTGAGATGCAGCAGTACCTTGAGATGCAGCAGTACCTTGAGATGCAGCAGTACCTTGTAGACTACTATCATGAGCAGCACTTTGAGTAGGGGTACCTTGAGCATCCCTTGGAGAATTTTCAGCCTGAGAATGAGTGTTCTCACTTTGTGCTTCCTCTGCTGCTAATGCTGTAACTACCTCTAACATGGGTGGAGACAAAGGTGTAATTCTACCTGAGAACTTAGGACTCTCCTTTCGCATAAAGGTAAAGACCTTAG